>PVHY01032292.1:0-11980 GCA_004024945.1 Uropsilus gracilis
AGGCTAGAAACGTACCAACATAATGTTAACCATAAAGAGCAAAGGAGAAGATGAGGGCTTTTCCTGGCAGTTGGTAGCTAAGACTCAAGGCTTCTTAGAAAATGACACAAAGGCAGCCTTTCTTGTCTTTTTCTTTCCGCGTTGGTTCTAGCGAAGGACGGCATTCCTGCTCTTGAAATTTCCTTATAAACCGGACTAGTTCATGGAAAGCTTGATCTACATTCATCCTAATCTTTGCTGATGCCTCCATGTATGTTACCTTAAGTTGTCATGGTAATTGCTGTCCTTCTTCCTGTGTTATCTGTCTTTGCTGATCGAGATCTGCTTTATTACCAATTAAAATCATTGAAAACTCATCACAGTCCTTTACTCTGAGAATCTATCATTGAAATTTATAGATAGATTTCTTCAAAACTGCCTCGATCTGTGGCTGAAAAGACCAACAGGAAACCCTCTCCAGTTCTCATATACTGTTCTCGCATAGCTCCAAACTCTTCTTGTCCTGCCGTATCCAGAATATCGAGGCGGGCTGCTCTGTCATCGATCACACACTGCTTTGTGTAGGAATCTTCGATGGTTGCGTCATAATCCGTCACAAAATAGGACTGGATGAACTGGATGGTGAGTGCCGACTTGCCCCCGCCACCCCCGCCGACCACCATGAGCCGGTACTTCTGACTGGAGCCGTCCCCCTAACTGGCTGTGGCCATGGGGATGTCTCAGAACCCAGCCCGGCCATGCTGAAGCCTCCCCTGGAGACTGTGTGGCAGGGCCGGACATGAGGGTCTGGCAGAAAGGCAAGTCTCTCTGTCTCTGTCGGTTTCTGTCACTGTCTCTCTCTCACACAAACACACAGACTTTGATGTGAGCTTGGTTACCATTATGCACCAGTGACTCCCTCAGTTAATGGAACCACAGAGGAGGCTCTGCGGATTTCAGCACTTGTAGAATGGAAAGGAACAGTGATCTGGAGCCAAAGATGTAGAGCTGAAGAGCAGACCTCACAGAAGCTCCAGGCAGAGCTAAGTGATCGCTCTGTCACATCTGGTCACAGCTGCTACAGCCTGAGCTGGTTCCAGGCTCCTGGCCTGCCACACACCTTGCAGCATGAAACACAAAGAAAAGGGCCCAGGTGGTTGGCAGCCCTTGTAAACGTGTCCAGATAAGTGGCCCGAGATGGCAGCCAGGGCCAGGCACGTGTAGGCTCTAGTTTCACTGTTCCTCTGCTCTTCAGTGTGTATTGTGCTGTTTCGTGTTTCCTCCTTGGTGTTCTCTGGACAAAGCCCAGTTTCCCTTGAATGACCATCACCGAGGTGGGAGCAGGGAGACCATTGCATGGCTAAGGAGGGACTGGATCATTTGGCATGAAGAGTCCGGCCAGTCGTCACTCATGAGGTAACACAGGATTCTGCACACGACGGGCGGAGTATGTCAGAAAAGAGGTCTAAGCCAATGTGTCGCGAGCCCCAGAGGCCAGGCTGAGGAACATCGCTGTCCTCCTCAGGCCACGGGAGGCCGGCAGAAGTTGCACTCAGGAAGCAGCTCCAGCACACGGGCACAGCCCTGAGTGGGCCAAGAGGTTTAGCCAGGAGGGTGGCCCGGTGGGTCGGTCGTGCTGTCTCTGTAAGGGGCATTGAGACTCTGCTTGTCCAAATGCACCCCCATCGCCCCTGGAGAACTGTCCGTCCATCCCCCTGGGTGCTGATGCTGGACTATACCTATAAAGTTTAGCAAAAGAATTCATCTATCGGACTGAGGTATTTTGTACCCAAATGAAACAGGAACTGTCAGCCCATGACACTGATCTGCCACAGGGTCGAGTAGGGTACAAGTGGCTGGAAAGCACGACTGAGAGTGAGGTGGCCTGGGTCTGAGGCGAGCAGTGCAGTGGCCACCTGCCTGCCCAGCCCCAGCACACAGCTCTTGAGCAATCCCAGAGTCTATTATCAGTGCGGTTTAGAGGCTAATGGAGAAACAGTCTTTTTGTAAAGGAACAAAGAGCAGCGTCTGAAAGTGGGTCCAGAAAACGCAGGAGGAAGCACTTGGTCAGCGAAAGGCCAGCCTTCCTGTGGACACGTGATTTTTGTCAGGTTACCTCACGTTGCTCCGCACCCTGTGAAGTCTGAGCGTCCGAAGCCTTCTCGGCGGCAGCAGGTCACTGATGCGCCATGTGTGCCTGGTCGGGATCGCTTAGGAGGGAAAGCGTCCAAGGAAAATGGACGCCAGAGCTGGATGGTGCACAGCAATGTCCACGCGTTTAGAAACTGGCTGCACCGACAGGGCAGAGTGTTGGCAGGAACTGCTCACGGAGGTGGACAGCAGGGGACCTGGAACCAGGCGGCCCCCCTGAGAGTGAGGCCATGGCTTTGGAGAGGCCTGTTTCCTAGGGTGGCACCTTGATGCCAGTTGGGCACACGGCAGGAAGACAGATGCCTGCAGTCTCACCTTGGCTGAGTGGCTCGCATGGCCTTGTGTCAGCCACTTGGCATGTCTGGACCTGCACCTCCCCCACCCCCCACGGCGCTGGCGACCTCCCTTCCTCGTCTGTGTTGACAGCGCCGGGCGCCGAAGAGAACACGCTCTGCTGACGCTTCCTTCTTAACATGCACAGCCGCCATCTTTTCTCTGCCCTGTTAGACTGTGAGGCGCTCCACCTGATTCGTTGGTTATCGCTGATACTGAGACTGTGCCGACGTTTGTTCAGTCACTTAGCAAACTAATTAGCTCCAGCACATAACAAACACAAGATCCAGTGGGAGGGAAGTGATAAGGTTCTGTGTTCTGTGACAGTTGCTTCATAGCTGTTGCTTGGATGAGGGAGCAGAAGCTGCTGTTTTGCCTTTCGAGCCTCTGGCCTGACTTCAGGCTCAGCTGGGCTCCCTCTCCCGGCAGTCTGCCTGTCCGTGTTGAACCTCCCCATCATCTTGCGGGTCTTAGCATCTGTGCAACTCATCCACCCAGACCCCAACCTTAGAGCCCCCTAACTCCAGCTCCTCACACCCCTCACCATGACTGTGATGAGTCTGGAAGCTACTACCTCTTACATGTGCTCCACCGTTGACTCAGAAAGTCACGGGGCTCATTACCTGGCTTTGGCAATTCCCAGCTCGTGGATCCATCCATTCCCAGTCTGTCAGTTATTCCACTCAACACTGCCCACCCATGAGCATCTCCCCCGCTCCCTCCCATCATCTCCATGTCCCTGGCCCCAGATTAGACTCTGAGAGCTCTGCCACTGCCCCCGGCACAGGGCCTCTACCACCATTTCTGCACCTCAGGGTGCTCTCTGGCCCTAGGGACTACACATGGGGGTGACCGGAGGCTGTCAGGAGTCCTGGGCATGACACCAAGGTTCCTGGTTGGGCCCCGGGTGCACGCCAGGGGAGCAGATACTTCCCAGTGAACCGTCTGCATTTCCTCAGGCGATCATGCACAGTTCTAGGCGCAGGATATGCTGACCTGCGTGACACTCATGGCAACGGACACAGGATGAGCGCAAGGCTCTGGGCTCCTGCAGGCTGACTGCTGACACAAGCTATGCCTGTTTGCTCCGAGGCTGTGGAGAGCCCTGTTCCGCATGCCCACAGGACTGTCCAGTTCATGTGCTCTCACCCCAGCTCAATAGGGGGTGCCATTCTTTCCCAGGGGGCTCGTATGCCCTATCCAGAGATGGGCAGACCTAAGAATGGGACGACTCTTCAGCTTTATGGTCTGCCAATCACCACCCCCATCCCTGCCAGTGACACTGTGTGCAGTGTGGGGGTGCAGTCTGCATGGAAAGAGAAGCCTTGAATTCATGGAATTCTGGCAATTCAGTGAGGATGGCCTCGGCAGCTCGAGCGGAGGGGGCTGGACAGCACGCTGTTCTCCCTTTGCAGGCCCGAGGGCCCGGCAAATGCGAGCAGGGAACCCCCCGCACCCGCAGAGCACAGCGTGGGCACTGGGGGAGACCTGTGCCCGCTCAGTGTTCGCAACTGCTGGGACAGAGTCTGTAAGAGTCCAGCCCAGAGAGCAAGGGCAAAGCCGTGAGGAATGGTGTGGCAGGGTGAAACCAGGGGCCTGTGGGGCCAAAAGCCAGAGGTGGTCCTCACACAAGCACGTTGTGGAGATGTGGCCTGGTGGGTCGCCTGGGGTCCCGCTGCTCTAGGGATGCTCTAGTCTCACTCTTCTGCCAGGTTCCTCACTGCCTCCCTCCATTAGCCTCCTGTGAGAACACACTGAAAATTCCTTCCAGCTCGGGGTGCAGGAAGACAACCAGCTCCCTTTTTGTCATCTCACCAAATTCCTCCTCACACTTGCTCGAGCAGCTCCCTGAGCTACCTTCTTGCACCTGACAAGAGACAGCGCTGTGCTAGAAAATTCTGGAAGGTTCAGTTTCTGGAAACTTCAGAGCTCTGTATTATACTTCAGCTGAACTGGAAGCAATTAGAGTCAGCGTAGCACCTAGAAATTATGTCTCAGCCCCAACTGCCATTCAACACATGCCCTTCTGGTGCAAGCCGGCGCCCACTCCCAAGGCTTGCGCCCACTCCCAGTTTACCGGGAGGAAGTCTGTACTGAGCGAGGGGGCACGTGCCTCGCTCATGGCGAAGGAACTGGCTGATGCCAGTCCTCGGCAACTCTGCCTCCTTGCTCTTGGCTCGATCAGCTCAGGCTTCTACTCCCCAAAGATCATTTGAAAAAAGCTCCCTCAAACATCATGTGTTTCCACACCAAGTGCCTAATACATTCTCTTAGCGTCTTCCCTGCGCCCTCCCCTCCCCATCTCTCCCTCCCGGAAATACTTTCCTCTCAATAAGCAGGACCAGCAGTCAGAAGAGTCTTCAAGATGATGAACCGGTTTGGACCCAGCGAGCAGGCATGATGGTGCCGAAGCTGGGCCAAGATGCCAGTCAGGGTAACTCTTCTTCCTTCTGGGTCACATGGGTCGGCAGCATGCTCCTGGAGATGAGTGTGTGAGGACTGGAAACTTCTAGAAATGCAGCACCGTCAATTCCAGTCTGGTCAGAGATTTTACTGTGAAAAATAAAACCTTCCGCGTGTAGGGAAACGCCCGTGAGTATTTCACGTGCCCCGGAGTGCAGAAGGCGCCCTTTCCGGCGTGACTTCCTAGGCAGGAGCCATCAGGTAGAAACCCGACGGCTCTCATTCCAGAACATTCGAAAGCTTGCACAGCGCAGAGAAAGAGCTGCGCGTGAAAAAGTGCAACCCAAGTCACGAAGCGTCGCCCTCACAGTTTCAAGCTTTAAAAATCCGTAAGAAAAGGAGAGAGAGAAGCGACCAGAGAACAGGGAGGGGAAACCGTCTCCCACGACACTGACTTCAGAAGGTCCCGGTGCGCTGGCGTGGCCCACGCTGCCATCAGGTCGCTCCAGGGTGGGATCATTTGCTATTTCCTGGTCCTCTTGCTGGGTTTTGAATGGTTCGAAATGTTTGGAATGATAACATTTCCTCCAGGGTATTGACCGGTCACCCACAGCTCCACAAACTGCACTAATATTGACTCATTTTCCCAGAACAGAAAACTGTCAAGGCACAAAGCATTTCCACGTGGGGGTGATAGGCACCTGGGAGCGGACCCCTCACTGTTTTGACTCCGAGGGAGCGCGCCTTCTCATGACACAAGGTCAGCAGGCCATGCGAGCCCCATTCCTTTCTCCCGTTCCTTTCACTGGTGGGAAGCTAATTAGCCCTTAAGCAGCAGCCAGCAGGGCTTGGAGGGAAGGGCATGAGGCCCCCCTAGAGCTTATGGGAAGGGGCCCCCAGGGCTTGTGTTGTGCGCCTGGAGCCAGCAGTTAGCAGTTGTGTGATTATGAGCAAGAGGCCACATTTTCTAGAATTTCAGTTTCCTCACCTGTTGTGAGGATGGGAATTTTGATGTCAATCATTTGCTCCTACACTTGAGCTCTCTTACTTTCCCCTCCTTTTCAAAATACATTTTTATTTTATTATATATTTTGAAATTTTTCTAACATTGTGTGTTTCCATCATAGGTCCATGTCCGTAAACAGCATCATCGTGCTACAGTCTAGTTTCCATCAGCTACAGCAGCAAGAGCCCCTTTTACCCATTTCACCCACCCTTCACCCCATCCCTTCTGGCAGCCGGTGACCTGCTCTCTGTATAGAAGATCATGTTGGTCTGTTTTCTTTATTTGCTTTGTTTCTTTACATTCCACAAAGGAGTGCCCTCACCCAGCATTCGCCTTTCTCCATTGGACTGATGTCACTTAGCATGATGTCCTGTAGGTCCATCCATGTTGTGGCAAATGGCACCATTTTGTCTTTTAATGGCCAGAGAGCATTCCGCTGTGCGTGCACAACATCACACCTTCTGTATGCACACTCTCCTGGGGTTGACATTGGCCTTGTTCCATAGCTTAGCTGTTGCACAGAGTGCTGGGATGAACATGGTGGTACATATGTCTTTTTGAATGAATGTTGGCTTTGATTTTAAAGAGAAACACCTAGAAGGTGAATTGCAGGGTCACATGGCAGTTTTATTTTCAATTTTTTGAGGAGTCTCCATATCGTCTCCCACTGTGACTGCACCCATTTGCCTCCCCACGGGCACGTACAAAGCATTCCCTTGTCTTCCCATCCTTTTCATCGTCCTTTCATTTCTTGACTTTTTGTGACTGATAATCTAGCAGGAGTGTGGTGACTTCTCATTGTGGGTTTGATTTGAATTTCCCTGGTGAGACACACTGAAGAATATCTTCAAGCATCTGTTGACCATCTAGCTGGGTTTCTTCTTTGGTGAAGTGTCTCTGGATTCTCTGCCCAGTTTTAAAAATCAGATTGCTTGTGGTTGTTAAGTCGTATAAGCGGTTTATGTATCTTGGATATTAACTGCTTCTCTGCCATATGATTTGCAAGTATCTTCTCTCATTCAGTAGGTTGTCTTGGTTTAAATGATTCTTTCTTTTGATGTGCAAAAGCTTTTTAGTCTTATGTACTCCTGTTCATTTTAGCTTTTGTTTCCCTTGCTGGAGATGAGTCTACAAAACATCACCAAAGTTGATGTTGCATAGTTTATCACTTACAGTTTTATTGATGTACATTATAGTTTCAGGGCTTATGTGCAAGTTCTTATTTTGAGTGATTTTTTGTGGTTTAGCACAGTAGTTGTGTTTCATTCTTTTGCATGTGCTTGTCCAGTTTTCTCAACACCATTTATTGAAGATACTTTCCTTTCTTCGTTATTAGCTCTTAGCTTTTTTTGTTGTTGTTGTGAATCAATTGTTCATGTATGTGTGGGTTGAGTTCTGGAATCTCAGTTCGTTCCATTGATCTGTCAGTGTTTTTATTCCATTAAGATGCTGTTTTGATTACTGTAGCTTGATGGTAATTTTGAAGTTAGAGAACACGATGTGATGGCGCTGGTCCTGCAGAAAATGGCCAACAACTTGGAGAGGTGGAGAGAGGAGCCTTTATGCATCTACCCTGGTGGGCTCAGTGGGCTAGCTCCCTCAAAAGCTGAGCCCCGATTTTAAGGGGAGTGAGGTTTTTACAGTGGTTTAGTATGCGGAGTATGTAGCTGGTGTTCCTTGATTGGTGGAAGCTGGTAGCTGTGCAGAAACCAAGTAAGCCGGGCATGATGGTGTGCGCCTATAATCCAAGCACTAGGAGTCAAGAGGCCAGGGATCACTTGAGTTCGTGGGTTCGAGACTACCCTGGCCAACATAGCGAGACCTGGTCTTGAAAAAGTAGCTGATCGTGGTGGCAGGCACCTGTAATCCCAGCTACCTGAGAGGCTAAGGCTGGGGATCGCCTGAGTCTACAGGATTGGAACTACCCCGGGCAACATAGCAAGACCTAGTCTCAAAAAAAACAAAACAAAACACCAAGTAGCGGGTTTGTAGGTGGGGTGGCTATAGTCAGGTAGTCCTGGCTGTACACCTGGCACCAGGTGGGGCTGGGCTGGACAGTGCGGTGGGAATTTCCCCCTTCTGGGCTGGCTGCTTGCAATTTTCCATTTCGACGCTACTTCCATTCTTGTTCTTTTTGATCAGGATGGCTTTGGCCATTTGGTATCTTTTTTAAAAATAATTTATTTATATGTAAATTTCACATCATTGCAATCCCAGGGATTGACCCCCCCTCCCCACCCCTCCCATCCCCCCCTTTTTCCTCCTACCCAGAGTTGTGTGCTTCAGTTTGGTGCTTAGCTTGTTTTGTCTTTTCCTCATGGCATTTGTTTATTTTTTTTCACTATATCCCATATATTAGTGAAACCGTTTGACTTCTGTCTTTCTCTTTTTGACTTGCTTCTGCTAGTATGATTCCTTCTAAGTACATCCATGTTGTCAAAAAGTCGTTGAGTTTGTCATTCTTAATTGATGAGTAGTATTCCATCGTGTATAAATACCACATTTTTTTCAATCAGTCATCTGTTTTGGGGCACTTGGGTTGCTTCTATGTCCTTGCAATTATAAATAGTGCTGCGATAAACATCCGAGCATAGGTGTCCCTTTGTACCCATATTGAGGTCTCTTTTGGGTAGATTCCCAAGAGAGCAATTGCTGGGTCAAATGGTAGTTCCATTTTCATTAGTTTGAGTGTCCTCCACACAGCTTTCCATAGTGGTTGAACTAGTTTACATTCCCACTAGCAGTGTGTGTTCCTTTTTCTCCACATCCTCTCCAGCACTTGTTGCTGCCTGTTCTTTGGATATGGGCTATTCTTACTGGTGTAAGGTGGTATCTCATTGTGGTTTTGATTTGCATTTCCCTCATTGCTAGTGACATTGAGCAATTTTTCTTGTGTCTGTTGGCCATTTGTATTTCCTCTTTGGAGAAGTGTCTTTTTAGTTTTTCTCCCCATTTTTTGATTGGGCTTTTTATTTTGCTTTTGTTTAGTTGTGTGAGTTCCTTGTGGATCTTCGTTATTAAACCCTTATCACTATTGTGGAGGGCAAAAATTTCTTCCCATTTGGTTGGGCTTCTTTTAGTTTTTTCTGTTGTTTCTTTTGCTGTACAGAAGCTTTTTAGATTGATGTGTCCCATCTGTTTATGTTTTCCTTCATTTTTTTGCCATCTGTAGATGTTTCCAGAAAGGGATTCCTGAATTGTAATTCCTGGAGGGTTTTACCCAAGTTTTCCTCTATGTATATTATGGTTTCAGGTCTGACCTCTAAGTCTTTTATCCATTTCGAGTTGATTTTTGTACATGGTGTGAGGGAGTTGTCTTGGTCCATGTTTTTGCATGTCTTAGTCCAATTTTCCCAGCACCATTTATTGAAGAGGCTATCTTTGTTCCAACATACATTTTTCACTCCTTTGTCAAAGATTAGTTGACTATATATGTGTGTGTGTGTGTGTGTGTGTATGTGTATGTGTGTGTGTGTGTGGTTTTATTTCAGGACACTCAATTCTGTTCCATTGGTCTGATTGTCTGTTTTTGTACTAGTGCCAAGCTGTTTAATTATTATGGCTTTGCAGTATAGTTTGAAGTTTGGAATTGTAATACCTCCATTCTCTTTTTTTCTGGTCAGGAGGTTTTTTTGATATTTGAGGCCTTTTGTTATTCCATATGAATTTCATTAATTTTGGTTCTATCTCTTTAAAAAATGTCATTGGGATTTTTATTGGGATTGCATTGAATCTGTAGATTGCCTTTGGTAAGGTGGCCATTTTGATGATGTTTATCCTTCCAATCCATGAACAGGGAATGTCTTTCCATTTCCTTATGTCTTCTTCTATCTCTTTTAGCAGTGTTCTAAAATTTTCTTTGTATAGTTCTTTCATATTTTTTGTTAGGTTTATTCCCAGGTATTTTTTTTTTTTTGGTGCGGTGGTAAATGGGATAGTTTTTTGAATTTCTTCTTCTATTTGACTTTTTGCATATAGGAAAGCTACCGACTTCTGTGTGTTGATTTTGTATCCAGCTACTTTACTGAACTGGTTTATTATTTCAAGCAATCTTTCTGTGGATTTTTTGGGGTCATCTATATAGAGAATCATGTCATCAGCATATAATGATAGCTTCAGTTTCTCTTTACCTATTTGTATCCCTTTTATGTCTTTCTCTTGCCTTATTCCCCTAGCTAGAACTTCCAGTACAATGTTAAAGAGTAATGGGAGAGTGGGCATCCTTGCCTGGTTCCAGATTTCAACTGGAATGCCTTTGGTTTTTCCCCATTTAGCCATTTGGTATCTTTTACGATTTCATACAAATTTTGGGATCGCTAGTTCTATGTCTGTGAAAAATGCTGTCGGAGTTTTGGTAGCAATTGCATCAAATCTGCAGGTTGCTATAAGTAAAATGGCCATTTAAAATGCTAATTCTTTCAATCCATGAACACAATTTTTCCTTTTCTTAGTGTCTTCCTTAATTTTCTTCACCAATGTCTTGTCGTTTTTAGTGTACGGATCTTTCATCTTCTAAAATTTATTCACAGTGTTTTATCCTGTTTGATGCAATTGCAAATGGCATTGTCATAATTTGTATTGCTGATAGTTTGTTGTTTGCACATAGAAGCACTTTTTGTTTCTTATTTCTAATTGTTTTTTTAAAGCATAGTCATTAGCTTTTACACATGTCATTCACCTATAGCGAACAATTTCTCTTCTTCCTTCCCAATATGGATGCCTTTTAGTTATTTTTCTTGCCGAACTTCTCGGTTAGGACACTCAACATGTGCTGACTAAAAGTGGTAAGGATGAGCACTGTTGCTGCCTCCTTATTGGGGACGATTTCTGTTCTTAGGAGAAAAGCTCCTTGTTTTCTCGCTATTGAATATGATGGTAGCTTTGTGTTTGTCAACCACAGCCTGTGTTGTGTTGACATATGTTTCTTCTTGCCCACTTTGTTGAGAGTCTGGATTCTCAATGGGTGTTGTGTCTTGTCAAATATTTTTCAGCATCCAGTGAGATATCCGATGGTCTCACTTTTGTGCTATGATACATTATGCTGACTGGCTGTTGATGTTGAGCCATCCTGGCATCCTGGGGGCAAATCCCACTCAGTCATGGTGCATCATCCTTCCAATGTGTTGCTGAACAGAGTTTGCTAAGATTTTGTTGAGGCTTTTGTATCTATGTTCTTTGGAGATATTGGTCTGTAATTTTCCTTTTTTGTTTGATACTCCTTTATGAGTTTGGACTCGGGAGGCTAATGCTGGCCTCAGAAGTGAGTTAGGAAACACTTTCTCCTCTAAATTATTGGAAGAATTGGGCAAGAATAGATAGTAAGTCGTGTATGAATGCTTGGTAGAATTCATCGGTGAAATGATCTGGTTCTAGGCTTTCTTTTTTTATTTTTAATTTTAATGTTTCAATATCTTTACTAGTCATCAGATTGTATAACTGTTCTACTTATTCATGATTCATTTAAAGCTTGTATGATTCCAAGAATGTATCAATTCCTTCAGGATTGTCCAGTGTATTGTTATAGATATTCCTAGTAGTCTTGCATGCTCCTTACAGTCATGGTATCAGTTACAACTGTTCCTTCCCTCTCGAGGACCATCTCAGCACCCAGCACTGGAAAATCACATGAACCTCATCACTGGTTAACCCCAGAACAAGGTGTGAGGGCAAGCCTGGCTTACGTTCTGGGATCTGGAGTCATCCAAGGCACCTCCTCCACACCTGTATGAATCAGAATCTTGGAAAATGAGGAAGGGGAACACGTGGTGGAGAGGTCCTGTAAAAGGCTTAAATGCATCCACAGTCTGGAAACTACTGCGGTAGATGGTCTAAATATTTAACTGAAGACTCAGTTGGATGGCAACGTATTTTCGCAATTGTCAGTTACAGAACTGATCTGAGTTTGTAGGTCCTGCCCAGCGCCGAAATGCTCTGCTTCCGAGCCCAGAATCTTGGAAAACCTGTGTCTTTCCAACTACAGCGAGTGACAAGTGACCTCCTCGTGGAGCTGGCTGCTTTTTAAAATTCTTTTTGTTGTTTACCTATTAGTGCATGCAAGTATACATACTTGTCCAAATATTACATTCCTGCATCGCCCGGGGCTCCCCC
>PVHY01032293.1:0-11981 GCA_004024945.1 Uropsilus gracilis
CCCCCCCCCCCCCCCGAGGTGCCTGTGGAAGCGGGAGCCCCTCATTGGGCTACATTCGCTCCCCCTTAACGTGCTGGCCCTTAGGTAGCTCCTTCCTGGCTTGTTAATGCCCAACCTGGAGGTTGTGGACTTCCTGACACAGCAGGAAATACGGTCTGTCCTCCCCAGATGGTGTTCCCATTTCTCTACTTAACAGGGGAAGAGATCGGGTAGTAGAGACTTACGTGTTACATTGAATTAACATCTCACTTCACTTCCAACCACAATTTCTAAGTATTATTTAGGTAGTAATCTTATAGGTGACCTGTTTCTATTTTATTCTTTAATATTGTATTACAATTTGATAATAAATTCAGCTTATTAATAAAGATCTTCAGTTGTAAACAATTTTTCATAGTTAATTCCTAGCAGGTATAAATTATATTCAACCGAGTGATTTTTGAGTGTGTATTCATTGAAAACAAAGAAGATAAGAGATTTTACATGAGATAGAGGGAAATGATGTGCTTAGAAATTTACATCAATTGACATTTCTCTTAAAATGGTGACTTTTTCCAGAAAGAAAAAGACAGAAACCAAATGGTTTCACTAATATATGGGCTATAGGAAAAACGAAAAGTCAGGAAGAAAAGTCAAAACAAACTAACAATCAAACTAAAGTATACAGCTGGGGAGGAGGGGCTTATAAGCGGCAGTGGTCAGGGAGAGGAGGTGTTGGCCGAACCCTGGGGAATAAAAAGATGCGAAATTTATAAATATATGAATATTTATATGAATGAATATATAAAAAATAAAAAATATATAAAAATTAAAAAATATAAAAAGCAATACTCCAAACTCACAGCTGTCAATGGACTTTTTTGTTTCATTTTACCAACTGTACTGTGCTTGCAATTGAAAGTGAATTCCTTTTCTTTATCCACAGCCAAATATTTTTTCATTGCTAGCACTGTGGAAACTTGTTTCTTGTTGAGATTTCATGGTGACCTCACAGGTACCTTATTAGTAATAAACCAGAGGGTCTCAGAAAAAAAAAAGTGACTTTTTCAAATAAAGTATATGAGTCCTTAGAAGTCATTTCCATTCACTGCTGATCCAGAGGAACCTCCTGTCACAGTTACTTCAGGGGAATCCTCCACCAGAGTAAGAGGCTGTCTCCTCGGGCAGTTTGGAAAACCTGTTTATGACTATTCCTCATCTATCTCTCACAAGCTAACACTGGTTAGTAGAAGGTGCTGAGGGAATCTCAAGAGATTGTCCCTATCATTTAGCTGTGGTCCCCATGACAGTTCATTCTTACACTGATAATGGTCCCTCCTTCGGCAATGAGAAAACTGGGTTTTCTGTGGGAATCACACATGACACTTGTTAATGGGGGTGGGAAGTCATGAGACAATGACAGAGGCCTCATCCTGGCAAGTAGGAGCTCCACATTGTTTCTCCCAATCATTTGCCAGTTGCAGAGGGAGAGTATGAGCAGAAGGAGCTGCTCTGAGCTGAGCCTAAGCTGGTTCCAGAAGCTGCTGTGACTTCTGCTTCCAACACATGTGGTGAAGATGTGACAGCAAGTAAACACCCACTCAGTAAATATTTTAAATATTTATGTTTTTAAAACCCCAATGGGATATGAAGCTAACAGGGCTGAATGAAAAAAGATTTTTAAAAGGGGAAGAACCTTTCTTTGTGAAATTACTAGGCACTGTCATACCTGGGAACCTGGGAAAATTCACTTGATTCAGAAACTGGTATTTAGATTTAAAAAATGTTTTATTGGCATACCACTGATTTACATCCTTGTTAGTGTTTTAGAAATATAAGCTCTCCCCCTTCAGTTGTAGTTACTATAGTGCACACACCACCCTAACACCCACTATCCCTAACATACCATGTTCCATTGTGCTCTAGATCCACCTTTTCTCATCCCTCACCTTCTTGAATGTATCAGATCTTGGTTTTCTTTCAAAGGCTGGTTTTAAAGTTTATGGTTATCTGACCCTTTGGTTTCTCTTTATTTTTTATTTTGCTTAGCATAATCCCTCCTAACTCCATTCATATTACTGCAAATGTCATGAGTCTGTCTTTTTTATCACTGAGAAATACTTCATTGTGTTTATCTACCACATCTTCTCGACTCAGGTATATGTTTTTGGGTACTTCGGTTGTTTTCATAGCCTGCCGATTGAAAATATTGCTGCAATAAACATGGGAATGCAAGTTTTCTACCAAGTTAGTGTTTTTGTATTCTTTGGGTAGATAATTAAAAGTTCAAGTGTACAGGGTCTGAGTAGTTTTCTTCATTCTGTGGGTTGTTTGCTCCATCATGTAATCAGTAATTCTGCTTTATCTTCTTTATTGGGCCCTTTATTACATAGTGGTGAGTCAGCTTGCTCAGAGTCCACTTACTTCTTGCTTTCACTTTCCCATCAGTTTCTGATGAGGCAGTTTTGTGTTTAGGAACCATGTTCACAGTGTTACAGGAAGAGTGTGAGTATAAGTGACCCAGGACGGTGACCCATGACCATCCAGGGGCGAACAGAGGCCTGACTCTTGAATGCTGTGCCCCGAGTGGAGATGAAGCCCCTGTGCAGGGTCATTGGGACCCTCCTGCTCTCAGTCCTGCTGCCCTGGCCAAGCACAGGTGAGTAGGCAGAGGAGCAGCTGCTTTTCTTTGCGCTGGTACCTGACTGAGAAGTCACTTTATTCCACAAAATATTGCTAGGGCTTCAGCTCTTTTCCTATTTTTGGTCCAGAAAAACCTTAGAATTGCTCTCACTTCAGTCTGTTCTTCTCCCTCTGCCTTATTGAGCCTCTTTCTTTTTTCATTTTATTGTTGATTTGTGAGGAGATAGGGTGCGGAGCAGAACTTCTGTGCACCCTGCTTGTGTACTCTGTGTTCACAACCCTCATGAGACATTGACATGGTCTTCAGTGTGGAACTTCTCTTTGCTCATTGTTTCACAGTTTTTAATAGAAATTTCAGTTTCAGTATATAGACTCTTTGAATTAAATCATTGAATTTTGGTGACTGACAATTTCCAGCCTCCCTCTTCTCCCCAGAGATTTTGGAGTGGAGAAAATGGTTGTAATCCTTTAATCACATATGCGTTTTCTCTGGGCATTCACCCTCCACCAAAGCATTCTAGAAGACCCACATTGAGTTAACACCAGAGCTTGAGCTAGAGTCTGGTTTAAAGGTACTCCTAATAAAAGAAACTTCAATCACTTAGGAAACTCCAAAGGTTTTAGGAGCTCTGTGTCAGGAAAAGGGGCCAAAGATCAAAAGCATGTACATTTGGTATATATAACAAAGGCATCTTGTAAAATATAAATTAGATTAAGCCTATCACAATGATTAAGACTATGTTTGTCAATAAATAATGATCCAACTGGTTAAAATTGAATTTGTGCCTGATACATTTCTTGCAAGTCATTAAATTAGCTTGTATTTGTAGAAAGGAGGGAATAGCATCATATAAATAAAGGTAGAGTCCTAAGCTCTTGGGACACTCACAGTGATAGGACTGCTTGATCAAGTGATGAAAATATTCATTCATATGAATTTTCTAACTGCATGGTTTAACAGCCAGCTATTAAATCAATAGGTTTTGCTTTATGGTTTTCAAATATATTCTGGGAGTGTTGTCTTATTTGTTTTTATGTAGCTGGTTTAAGGAATAGGAATTTAGTACACATATCACTGAAGACTTTTCAGAACATTAAATCTCTTGATTTGATTTAATTTGATGTTACAAGATAAATATATTATTCTGTGCCTATCAGCTTCCTTAAGCACTTCATAATGACCAGCTAGTTAGCCCATGCTGTATGTTCCACCACCTTTTCTTCCCTGTGAAAGATTATACAGAGCTTCCTAGCTCCAAGAACTTTTAGTTTCCTGTGAGTTGTGAGGAGGCGATTGCTTGTAGCAATATGAGCAGAATGTCTGGGGTAGAATATCTGTCAGACTCTGAGTAGTGTCCTGAATCATCCATTGACAGTAAAGAAAAAGTCAACCTCTCCAGCTCACAGGTCTATGCACTGAAGGTGAACTCTTACATTAGTGTTGTGAGCAGAGATGTCTCACCAGGAAGCCCTATTGGTGCTTAAAGTGTTTCTGTTGATGTGTACCTCCTACTTGCAGCCGTCATAATTTCCCTCCAACAATATTAGTTCTTTTTTTTAAAATCTAAATTTTTAGTAAATGTAAAGACATTTCACTTTTTTCTCCCACCACCATGCTTTATATCCTCTTGACCCTTTCTCATTCCCCATCCCTCTTAATCTCTGTAACCTCATTTTATTAATGAAACATTCCCTTATTCTCTTGCCTGCTCATTTTTATATTTTACTTTGTCGAGTAGCCTGCTTTGTAAATGTCCAATATTTGTCTTTGTCATTCAGCTTTTGGCACACGATTCCCTCAAACTTCTTCCATTTAGCCATGAAAAGCAATCATTTATCTTTCTTGACAGCTGAATTCCACAGCATAGCTATACCACATTTTCTTGATTGAATCTTCTAGTAGTGGTCTTTTAGGTGGTTTCCAAGTCTCAAATATTGCAGATAGTGCTACAATAAACATTGTAACTTTCCTCCTTGCTGGTTTCACTACCTGTGGATACTGCAGTTTAAATTCAGGTTATGTAACTCTTCCATTTCTTTTTTCTCAGGATCACTTTCACTAAATTAGGTCTTTCATGGTTTCATATAAAAACCAGTATTTTTGACTCATTCTTTAAAGAACATTATTGGTATTGTTATGGGAATTTAAACATAACTAAATTTATATATCATGTTAGGTAGGATAGTTATTTTGATTATATTGATTCTCCACATCCATGATGTGAGATGTCTTTTCAACTTCTATGTCATGATCTAAAAACCTTTGAAATAGCTTGTTCTCATTGTGTATGTCTTCTACCTCCCTTGTACCTCCCTTTCATGAACTCTTAGGTATTTGATTAATTTTGAAGTTGTTGTGAATGGAATAATTTTATTAATCTCCAGAAAGGATTCAGCCTGCATAACAATTTTGGCACTCATAGCTCATTCAATGTCTTTGAAACTTCTCAGGCCTCTCAGAAATGTGGTTTGATTGACTACATACAGTTTAAAAAGGCAAATACTGACATTCTTAAAGGAGTCAAAGCAATTTTTGATCACTATTTTCTTGCCTTGAGTTAAATGGTGAGCAGGTATAGAAATCATGGAAAGAATGGAATCTTTCTGTTTTTCACTCTGATTGATGCTCTTGTTGTCATCTGTGTTCCTCTGACTGGACACCAGAGATGCCCTATTTCTATATAGAAGGCCTGGAACATCTCATGCATAGTGAAGAATTTCAATTAATTTGAATGCACAAAATGCATCATAAAATGAATAATTTTAACATGTCTTCAACGGGGACATTTTAAAGGTAAAGAGTAGAAATTGTTGAAAGTTGAACCATTCTATGTATTGAGATTAACTGCATATAAAAGTACACAAAGGAAAGGCATGATTATCATCAAGGAAATATCTAAAGATAAATTCTGTCAAGACAGAAAGTGTTCTTCATAAATGTAGAAAAGAACATAGCAGTTTTATTTTTAAACAAACATTAAACTTGACAGCGATATACATCACAGTCTACTATTAAATAGATCGTTATCAAAAATAGTCCATTAATTATATTGAAAGAGAAAAAATCTCAACCACTTAACCAGCCAGGCTATCAATTCATTATATTCAAATCTCAGAATAAGAGATAATTTATCTGTAAGTAAAAGAATTTCACAGCATCATTTGCTATACTTCTTAATCCTAAACTCATCTAATAATTGGGATGACCATCATTTAATTGTCATTGTCCATAGGAAAAAATAGTGCTTCTATTACCTTTATGACACGTGGGTAGCTAACATTTGGAGTAAGTCGTTTTCATGTTAAACACGGAGAAACAGGGAGATAATAAAGATGAAGCATCATGTTTTTTTTTTTTTTTTTGAGACTAGGTCTCGCTATTTTTGCCTGTGGAACCGCAGGCTCTTGTTGCCCGGGGTACCACAGACTCAAGCAATCCCAAGCCTCAGCTTCCCAGGTAGCTGGGATGACAGGCGCGCGCCACCACGTCCAGCTATTTTTTTGGAACTAGGTCTCGCTACGGGCCCCAGGCGGGACTCGAACCGCGATCCCTAGCCCCGGCCGCTTCATATGCTGAAGCTTACAAGCACGAGCCACCGTGCCCGGCAGAAGCATCATGTTTGAGGTTGAATTTTCAAATGGGTTGATCTTGGTCTTTTAGTAAAGACATTTCTTAGATGCAAAAGTAGCAAGAGGCTTATGATGTGTTTCAAAATACTTAAACCAGAAAAAATTAATATTAAGATTTGTAGTTGCTATTTCATTGCTCATATTGCCTATACTCAGAAATACTAATAAGTACATATGTTTTTAATATATGTACTTAATATGATCTTATTTTTCAACATGGAAGCATTTTGGTCTTGTATGGTTTCACATTGTAATTCACAATAGGTTATTCTATATTGGGTACTGCATGGTTTAAGCAAGAGCAATACTTAATTGTTGATATTAGATTCTCAGTTTGTGCCTTAGTAATTATATATTTGGGAGTAAACTTTTATGAGTAACTCAATTCATTATCCTTGCTTAAAAATTAATCCTCACTATTATAATTGAGGATAATAGTATATAACACAAAAAGTTCATAAGACTTAACTAAGTGACTTGTAGAAATCTTAGACAATTGGTAAACACAATTAAACTTTACGATCATGTCATGCTTGCACATAGGCATAATA
This sequence comes from Uropsilus gracilis, assembly GCA_004024945.1. Taxonomy (NCBI): domain Eukaryota; kingdom Metazoa; phylum Chordata; class Mammalia; order Eulipotyphla; family Talpidae; genus Uropsilus; species Uropsilus gracilis. The sequence continues at coordinate 6,804 of PVHY01032293.1, forward strand.
TCCTGTTATCACCTGTTATACTACCAGTGTATTTGGACATCCTATTCTTAGATTCATTCCTTAGTTGGACACAGCTCATTATGCTGGTGGAACTGGTCTAATTTCTCTCCTGTTACAGAGTCATCACTGTGCCTGTCACAGTTTCAATAATGATTTCAGCCTTATCTTTCTCACTCTCAGGGCAATTCCATGTGATAGGACCAAGTACACCGGTTGTTGCCTTAGTGGGGAAGGAGGCTGTGCTCTCCTGCCACCTTAACCCAGTGACGGATGCTCAGAACATGGAGGTGATGTGGCACCGAAACCATCCTTCAGGTCTGGTTCATCGTTATGGTGCTTCCTGGGATCATATGGAGCAGCAGATTCCCGAGTACCAAGGACGAACAGAGTTCCTGAAGGAGAATATCACCAAGGGGCAGGCGGCCTTGAGGATCTATCCCATCCACCCCTCAGATGCTGGGGAGTACAGTTGTTCCTTTGAAAGCTCCACATACAACAGTGTAGCACAATTCATAGTGATGGTCACAGGTGAGCCTCTGGAATAAAAACTCATCGATGAAAAATGTCTATTTTTGTTTCACTCAGTAGTTGATTGTGTGAGAATAGATTTGGTCAGAGGTGACTGAGTCGATAGGAACACTATGGTAAAGTTACTCTATCTTCAGGTTGCAATAGAAATATATTCACATCTCATATTATACCAACAAAATTCAAGAGAAAAGGAAGATTCTTGTATTTTCTGTATATGAGCAATACCTGAAATCTATTTCAATCTATCTTCCAAAATCCAGAGGGATTTTGATGGACTAAAGGCAATCTGCTATAAACCCGCTATCAGACCTGGCATTTCTGTATCTCACCTGTCTACAGGTGACACATTTTTCTCCAGTTGAATGAGGTCTTGCTTACTATGCTCTTGCTATGACACCTCTGTTTACTCAGGTCCCTGAATAAGTTTGTTCTCTTAGATCTCACTCTTGCACAGTAATTTTCTTTCTATCCTACCAGGGGAAAAATGTAAGCAAAGTGCCTAGTTTCAAACTTGCACTGAGCCTGAATTGGTACTTTTTCTATGAAGAGAACAGGGTCTTGTTTTGAACGCTGGTGATAAGTTTCTCTTTGTCTCCTCTCAAAAGTATGTCCTCATAAGGGATACTTATGAGAAAGTATCCCTATCTGTCAGAGGGACATCAATAATATGGAACTTCCAAAGAGTAAACTTTTTTCCTCCACAATGTCCTGACCTGTGTGCAAATACTCCTGACTCCATTTCAGTGACAATAGTGAAGATGACCTAGATAGATACTTCTTTATTTATAGTAACATAACAATAGATAGGATCCTAAATGATTCTTTGTAAGCTAAAGAAGGCTACTACAAAGAGATTTGCTTGGAAGTTTTAAAGAATGTTTTATTGTTAACCAGACACTTGCCCACATGTCCCTTAATAGAATCTATTTTCAATGTCTTATATCCCAGATGTTGAAGTTTATGATACATCTTGTTCTAAACTTTTCCAAATTAAAATGGCAAAGGCAGTTGTTTTTTCCACACAAATACAAACAAGGAAAAACAAAACATAAGTACAATGTTAAGAAGTTTTTCAATTTGCACTGCAGTTACAGATGACAAATAGTACCCATGCATTTCACATATTTTTTTAGTCAGCTAGACTTCCCAGTACTGTAAATGTAATCTTGGCACAAAAATCTGGAGTCCTATACTACCTTCTAGAAAAGAGTTCTTCTGCTCATTTAGTCCAAACAGTACTGTTTAATATTCAATGAATTCGAGGCAATGAAATTTATGAAGAATCCTAAAATTTGTTGAATTTTGTGTTAGATTCTGATTCATTCTCCTTAAAGTTTCTACTCAAAAGCTGACCAGTATCATCTAACTAGCTTAACACATCACTAGTAAGCTACAAGTCAGCAATACTATTAACTAATAATAGTTAGGAAAGCTACAACAGCTTAAATGAATGAGATAAATTAAATATAAGTAAAATATAAAAATATAAGAATTAAATATGAGGCCTTGATATCAAATACATAATCAGATAATTTAATCACACTAGCAAAATCTATAGATTTTTATTATCTCTCCATCAAGGAGTAAAAATCTAACTATCAGAAATGATAAAATAAAGGACTCAATAATAAGTCAGCCCATGCTATGTCAGAGATCATCTAGAGCTTAAATGTGCCAGCTGGAAAACTCATAAGAGTGATAAATCAAGGTAATCTAACTTTCCTCTGGGACTTGCATTTTTCCCCTTCTTTATCAAAGATATATCATAGATGAAATAGATCATGAATGGCTTAGATAACCTTTGGAATAGTTTTTTTAAACTTCTGAAATAATATCCAGTCACTCCTCCCCTTCATTCTTCCTCAAAGCAAGGATGGTTCAATCTAAGTAAATTTGATCATGTTTCTTAATTACAGTTGTATTAAATTTGGTAAGACTGTCCAGATATTTACTGAACTTTGAAACCTCAATTGGCCTTATTACAAACAATATTTCAAATGCTCCATAGTGATAAAAGGCTACTATGTCTGGATCATATTAAAATTGAGAATATTCCCAAGACTGCAGCAAGTTCCTATTGGAAAACACTTCTCTTGAAGAAAGGGTAACTGGATATTTAGGCAACAACTAGGAAAATACCAAAGAAAACCACCAATTGATGTGCTCCATTGATTTCACAGGCTTTCTATGTATCGATACAGTGTTTTGCCACCCAAATTTAAGAATCACAATTTATTATTATTTATTAGTAGTATTCACAAGGAAAGAGAGAAAAAAAGAAAACAATTGATATGGAAACATATTTGGTGTTTGCTACATGCTAAATGTTGATATAGCTGATTTAATATGCTTCTCCAAAAAGTTCTCTGTGGTCAGTATTTTTAACTATTACTTTTTACAAATGAGAGAATTGATATTTATAGAGATTAATGAATAAACACGAATACACTGGCCCATATGAATTGTCTATAAAACTCTATAAGCATTGTACATTTTTCTTTTGTTTTTCCAGTCTCAGGAATAATTCCTCGTGTTTTCATTGAACCTGGTAATACTAATGACATTAAGCTGACCTGTACATCCACGGGATGGTACCCAAAGCCTAAAGTGCAATGGAGGGATCATCAAGGACTGTTTTTGTCATCAGACTCTGAGACAAACACAGTAGATGGAAATGGACTCTTTAGTGTGGAAACATCTGTAACAGTGGATAAAAATTCAGGAGAAACTGTGTCCTGTCTCATAAGGAACCCAGTCCTCAGTGAGGAAAAGGAAGTGCACATTTCTGTGGCAGGTCAGTTCCCTCCAGAGTCAGTATACTGAGATATCACTGTTGATTAAGAAGGTATGACTCTTATAGACCTATGGTGTGATGAACTAGAATTAGAAGGATGTTCTAGTTGATTCATTTGTAACTCTTCCATGTACAGCACAAATTCATCTTGTCTTGTTTTGATTTTCTCTGTGACAGAGAAATACCATCGTGTTACTTTATAAAAAATGAATGCACAGATGCACAAAAATTTTAAAGCCTAATGAGTTTTGAGATGTTGAGGAATCTATCAAAGATCTTTCTGAACTTCTAATATACTTCTAAAGACACTTGTTAAAGATACTTTTAACAACTGGTGTTTTAGCCGATTGATCAAATTGTGTTTGAATCCTGGCAGTTCCTCCTACCAGTTTCATGACCTTGGGCAACTGATGACCTTCTTGTACTCAATTTCCAAATATTAAATAGTGATAATAATGTGTTCCCTATAAGGTAATTATAGTGAATAACATAGCAATATGATCACATGATGGTCAGAGAAGAGCTCAGACACCTCAATCTACAATCAGTGTCTACCCAGTTAATATTCAAGGAAGTAAAGCTTGCCCAAATGATATCCTACAAGTTCCCTTAATTGAAAATTTTCCTATTTAAAATACCCTAACCTGTCAGCAAGATTACCGCTTATCCTTTTTCTCTCTACCCTCATTTGTCATTACTCCCTCCCTTTTCTTTCACATCCCTCCTGTCTCACATTAAGCTGGTTACATCCTCAACCAGGTAGTATCCATATAGATTGCTAGAACCACATTCTATTTTTCTGAAACTCAGACTTCTTACTGATCTTTCAGCATCTAACTCTTTCCTCCTTTCCAGGAAGTTACTTTTAAACCATTAAGTTTAATGCCCTCTTCTCTCACATTATTTTGATTTTCTGTTGCATTGTCCCCCCGGTAGAGTATGAACTTTGGGGATACTATATCCTACCTCCATTTTATCCTCATTGCTGAGCAAACTATCAAGTTACAATGTATTTTGTGTAATATATAAATTTTAAAGATGTGTATGATTGTGTTAACAGGTAAAATGTCTATGTTCTTTAGTTTGAAAATTGCACTTGTTTAAGATAGAGAGCTAACAATTGAAATTTTAAATGTAAAGGAGACAAATGCAGATGTCAGAGCAGTGGATTTTTTAAAAAATAAGTTTAGAAAAACAGTGAGGGAATATTTAACCAAGTCTTCCTCTTGGGACTTCATATCAAAGAAAGAAATTGAAAAATTTAGAAAAATTAGAGAGACTAATGAGTAAGGACTGAGATAAGGGAAAATTGATATCAATCAGTCATAATTGCTATGGACCGGCCGGGCGAAGGCGCAGGCCGGAGGACCAGGGCTCAGCTGGGCAGGAAAGACACAGGGCCGGCGAAAATGGCGAACAGACGCACACACTCAAGGGGTGGTGAATCTGCTGCGCTTTATTTGAGATTTTTATGGGTATATATAGTGTTTTTGGCAATCAGCATTGTTTGAGTATATGCAATTAAAATATTAACAGATTGTAGATTTTTCCTAGGTGTATCTAACAATATAACTTTTCTAGAAGCATCCTAAAGCAATTCCTTACTTTGCCACCGAGAATTAACACATCAATTTAAGTATTTTAACTAACAATCTAACTTCCTAAAAAGTATTCAGAAGCAATCTTTTACTTTGTTACTGAGAATTAACATTTCAACTTAAGCATTTGTATCTAACAATATAGGCTTCCCAAAATAGCCTACAACAATCTATTGCTTTGTTACTGGGACTTGACACATCAATGGGCTGCAGACTTATCCTAGGTGCAACTAAAGACATTTTAATTAGCAATAT
>PVHY01032294.1:0-11988 GCA_004024945.1 Uropsilus gracilis
ATAATATAGATAATAATAATAATTATTATATTAGAGGGTAATAATAATATAATATAGGGTAAAAATATAGAAGGAGAAATAAGTAAAACGGAAAAGAAGACAAAGCTAAAGCTTGGTTCTCAAGGGAAAAAATCTCAATAAAATTGATAACTTATAGCAAAACTAAGAAAAAAATACATAATTTCTCAATATTATTATAGCTTATGCAGATGTTAAAGGGTTAATGAAGAGATAGTTCAAAAAAACTTTGCCAGCAAATTTGACAACTAGGATTAAATGAATAAATTTGAAAAAACACAACTTACCAAAACTGAGTCTAGAAGAATTGAAATTTTGCATGGTCCTGTGTCTAAAGGTATTGATGTTTAAATTAAAAACCTTTCCTTGAAGTTCTCCTGGCCTCATTATTTCACTGATGAAGTCTATCAACTATTTAAAGATGAAATAATACCAGTCTCACATTTTTTCAAAAAATACAGAAGGGAGGAAGGGACACACCTCAGTTCACTTTATGAGGCTAGTTTAATCCTTTTACACAAATCTGACAAGGTCATTTAAAGAAAATATTACACACCAACATCCAGAATCTCCAAGTAACAGCAAATCAGATTTGTACTATCTGAGAATAACACATCAAGGCAAGTAGGGTTTTTTCCAGGAATGCAGATACTGATTTATTATTTGAAAATCAATATATTTTGTCACATTTACAGAAAAACCATTTGATGAGATTCAACACCTAGTCATGATTTTGAAAAAGAAAAGCAAACTGTAGAACTGCAGCCAGGTCCTAAATGTGCCCTGCATTTCCCTTGGCAGAATAACTGATGATGCCCTCCTGGCTGTCCAGAGGGCCTGCTAAAGGAATGTAAAGAGGCTACATCAACCTGTGATTTTATGCATTTGCCATTTGTTAAAGAATTGGTATTCTACTTGATTTTAGCTACCAGACACCACTATTAGTTTCTATGATCATCGTTTTATGATTTTATCATTAAAATATCACCTTTGTTCTCTGTCATGGCGGTTTCTAATGTAAATCTTTCACCTCTTTCTCCCTTTATCTTATCCCAATTGCTGTTTGTAATATGTTGCTGGCAGCGTCACAGGCTCCATATAGACACTATTTCCTTTATGTATCATGTTGTTACCTCTGTTCAGAGGTCTCTTATATGAGGTGAATTTTGCCATTGTTGAGTTTTAGCTTTGAATATCCTGATTTAGGGCATTAAATCCTTCATGTAAGCAATCAGCTGTTTATTGGGTTTGTTCTAAGGAAAAGTCTCTGGTTCATCTTGAATAGGAGCTGACTGCTAGGAGAATCCAACTATATATTTTCCTTTTAAAGATAATAGCTCTAGTTTCCCTAAATGGCAACTGTTTTTGTTACAAAGCTTCTAGTCCCAGGCCGGCATGGTGGCTCCTGCTTTTAAGCTTCAGCCTGTGAAGCGGCCGGGGCTAGGGATCGCGGTTGGAGTCCCGCCTCGGGCCCGGAGCGAGACCTAGTTCCAAAAATAATAGCTGGGCGTGGTGGCACACGCCTGTCATCCCAGCTACCTGGGAAGCTGAGGTTGGGGATTGCTTGAGTCTGTGGTACCCCAGGCAACGAGAGCCTGCGGTTCCACAGGCAAAAATAGCAAGACCTAGTCTCAAAAAAAAAGCAAACAAACAAACAAAAAAAGCTGCTACTCCCTCTTTTCCTTGGGCTTGGTGTTGATACTCCTTGAAATGATGTAAAATCACTCGCCCTGAGAATGAGCTCAGTTATTTTTACTTCAGTTACACAGTTTCTCTCCTCCCTATTTTTCTTACTTAGAATCTTGAGTTTTCTGAATTCTGTTCCTGGTTTTTTTCTTCCAAAATATCAAGAATGTTTCATACTTTAAAATTGGTTGAAGGGTAGAGTAATTCTTCATGTCTCTTTTAATCTTCTTTAGCAAACAACTACCTTGAACTTGAAAGCAGATAAGGAAAAGACACAAGATGCCTGCCTCTCAGATCTCTGTAACACTTATCTTCATAAGCTGGAGTTCTGGGTTAATAGTATTTTTTTTGATTCTCCTGGGAACAGCCCCAAAAGCTGCCTGTTTTTACTTGTCTGTTGGTGCTCCTTGTTATCTGTGGCCTCACCCTAAAGTTTCACTTTATAGTTTCACATTAATCTGCACTTTTGCACTGCTATCATGTGTTTAATCTGGGCATGTATTACGTTGAAAGCATAGTAGACCTGTTAGTTTTAATGTATCACTAAGCTACTAAGCTCAGACATGTTCAGTGTATTTACTTAATGAATCAATGATTCTTGCATTTTCACCCAAAATTGAGATCCATACATATGATTAAAGAAATATGAATCAGAATACTTACAGAACGCCAAAGTTGGCCTATTTGAAAAGTTTCCTTAATGTAAATTCTTCAAACTTGCTAGGTCCTGAAACAATACTCTTGGGACCGTCCTCTACCAGTGCAATTTTGTCAAAAAGACAAAATTCATATAAGTAAAATTTAAAAACAGCTTAAAAAAGAGAAAAGTATCAGTTTAATGTGGGGGAATGTGGGTGGAATTCTTTGTTACTTATAAACTCCTGTACCAAAGAGTTCTTTGTCTTGGAGCTTTTAAATTTTAAATTCTGTCTTCTGTAAAAAGAAATACACACACCCCTGGTAGGCATTTTGGGTGAGGGGTTTTCAGTTTAAATGCTGAAAAGAACTGAGGCTTGCTGTCTTGACTGGCAGAAACTGACATACATCCTGTTCTTTTGCTGAGGCTGTTGCCTTGCCATCTGGGGCAAGTTTAAAAATAAGCAAATTGGAGTATAAATTGTAGAGCAGTGTTTGATAGCAGATTCCCTTCCTTTCTACCTTTGTTTCTCTGATCATCCCATCTCAGTCAGATTGGGCTTTTCACTTTTTACGATCCAGTGCTCCATAACCTGTTGAATGGAAGCTGCGTGTGAATCACTGCTGCCATTCTCAGCAGACTGCAGGGAGACAATGCTGTTGAAAGAGCAGAGTGGTTCACCTGGGTGCTCAGCCTGTGGCTCAGGACAAAGATGGACTCTGCTTTTCCTCTCCTTGTGTTGCCTGTTCTCTGTAATCACCTGGCAGTGACCACTGACCTTTTGTCCAAAGTGAACTCCAGTGACATAAGCCAGAGGAGGAAATGCTGTTTCCTAGCTGCCTTTGTTTCCTTCCTGAAACAGATTTAGACTTCATTTTCTGACACCTCTTATCTTTCACACAAAGGAAGAGACTTTTTAGCCTCAGGTTGTCAAGAATGAGAGAAATGCTCAATTGCTTTTGAAGTTAAATCTTTCATTGCTGAGACTCAAGCTTTGAAGGCTGGGATTTCCATTCCCAAAAGGTAATATTTTCTGGAGAGTTCAGTTCCAGAATAGTTGGACAGTGCCAGATGCTCATGCAGGCATGCTGTTTTGAAGGTACTGTTTTGAAGCCCCTGCAGAGAACCCATATCCCCTGTACTCTCTAGAAGTGGAGGTGTGCTGTGTAATTCCTGCACTCTCCCAGGAGCAAAGGAGAAAGTTGTCTTTTCAGTCAAGGAAACTCCTTCAGAATTTTGTTCTGGGAGCCCAGAATTTAGACTTACACTCTAAATCACACAATATTAGAAGAATGTGGAAGGTATCACCAGTGCTTTTTGAAAGATTATAGTCAAATTTCAAAATTCTCACACACTGTGTCCTATTTCCCTAGGAGTAAAATATAAACTAGACTTGTTCAGAATTTAGAATTTGGATTCTATTTACCAAATTCAACCCTAATGGAACTAATTTTGGGGTGTGTGTGGATAAATTCATGCATCACTTTTTCTAATTTTTAAAAAATTTTCTAAAATTTTTACAAAGTCTTTAAAACTTGCATTGCTTTCTGTCACTTGGATTTAGAATGCTAGACTAAAGAAAATAATCCTAATTTCCAGGAAGCATTTTCTTTAGTTTCCTGTTTTGTTTGTTTTTTATTTTCATGTGTCATTCTCATAGAGCCTAAACATTTTGGAGGGCAGGTACCCATCAGGGGCCCAGCAGAATATAGATGAGATGAATTAGATAATTTAAGAAGGTCCTACTTAGAATGGAACAGTAGTTGTGGGGAAAATAACAAAAACTTGGACTGTGCTCCAGGCTGAAGGAAAGCTATCCTAGGCCTGAAGTAACAAAACCAGGTGTTACTTGACTCAAGAGAAAGCGTTGCGTCCATCTTCTAGCATGTGTCACTCTGTCCTTCCTTCTTAAGACTGACTAATGTTCCATTATTTGTATACACCACATTCTGCTCATCTATCTGTGTCAGGACACTTAACATTACATCACATACCTTCTAAATATTATTTCTAAATATATTTTCACTAAAACGTTCATCCTCATGGCTAAACTATTATGTCTGGTCTGATGTCTCACAAGTCTAGAAGGTGATATAAAATCAAGGAGTCTTAGAGCTGAAACATGGGAAGTGGAAGTAGGTTTGAGAGGGAGGGGTGTCATTTGGAGGAAGCAGGGTGGGGAGTATTTATTTAAATGTGTGGAGAGACTGGGAAACCCATCATGGAAGAAAGAAGCAGGAAAGAAAGTTTTATGGGAGCAGAGTGCTTTCTCATTGAACTATTTATTAAGTACAGAGTGATGAAATTTTTAAACTATCCGGGATTTGCTCTGAAAAAAGTTCTGTGGCCAGACAAGTCTAGAAAAACTGGATTCAAAGGGCCCTGAGCCAGTCATGGTGGCGCATGCCTGTAAGTGGCAGCCTAGGATGCCATGGCAGGGGCCAGGGATTGCAGTTCGAGTCCCACCGGGAGCACATAGTGAGACCTAGTCCCAAAAAAATAGCTGGGCATGGTGGCGTGTGCCTGTAATCCCAGCTACCTGGGAAGCTGAGACTAGGGATTGTTTGAGTCTGTGGTACCCTGGGCAACGTGAGCCTGCATTTCCATGGGCAAAAATAGTGAGACCTAGTCTCAAAAAAAAAAAAAAAACCAAAACAAACAAACAAACGAAAAACAAACCCAAAAATAAAAGGGCCCTGAGCTGGATTGTCTTGGTCTTTAATATGCTTGTATTTTTTAATGCCCCTCCAAGAGGAAAATACAGTTTATAGCTTTCTCCAAACTTACAATGACCATGAAATGCTTATATTTTGGAACACAATAATGTTATCTTCAGAACATGTTTTGAGAAAATAGTGGGGACTAAGCTAAGTTTTGGGGGGTAGGAACTTTAAGTTATCCCCCACACAACATTTTTGAATGTTTCTTCATACCTCATGGGAGTAAAACTGCATTAAAAGGCAGCAGGCAAGGACATTAGCCCATAGAAAGTTTTCAAATAGTCTACTCTTGACACACTGAAAAAACCCACAGATTTAAAAATTAGTTTTTCTCTCCCCTCCCCACCCCCATTGAGAAACAACTCCTTCTAAGATTAGTGGTCATTTTGTCTGCAGGATTTACTTTTTTTCTAAGTATGGTAAATACACTGAGCTAGGAGTTGAGTTGCTTAGGACAATAAAGGGGATATTAATTAGTTCTCTTAGCCACCAACAGGATTAGTAAATAAATACTTAAAGAATATTGGGTTAAAGGGACATCAAATGATTAGCCTACCAATAGAGTCAAGTTTTTAGCCTGTGTAGGAATTTAGCTGATTCTTTTAGGCTTGATCAATATTTCTTGAGTATGTAAATGAATTATACAAAAGTTGTACATTCTCGAGCCACTGAGTAATAAGTAAAAATTGGCAGATTACAAAATTAACCAATTTTACTGACAGAAAAGGAGAAAAAAAAATGTAACTTGACCAAGAGAGGAAAAATGGTACTTGCCAAAAAAAAAAAAAAGTCTCTAGACAAATTTACTCTAGTTAAGATCACTAGATCACTATATCTGTTTGTCCATAGAAATATTCTCAGGGCAGGGAGGGGATGAAGAAATGACTGGCTTATTTAGGAATGCATCCAAAACAAAACAAATATTTGCAATGCATCAAAAGGAAAACTGATAAAGAGATAATATGTGATTAACTGCAGTAAGATGTTAGTGGTAGAATCCAGGTGGGTGTCAACGTCTTTCAGCTTTGCTGTTTGAAATTTTTCATTGTAAAATGTTGGAGAACTAATGAGAAGAAAATGAAACACTACAAGATATTAAAGGAAACTACAGTGAGATTCAGGAGAAATGGTTTTTATATAAAAAGAACATGGACCTGAATTCTGGCTCTGACTTTAGCTACTTCTTTGATGGAGTGTTAAGTATATTTCCCAGTGGCGATTCTGGGATTTGAACCCTGCTCAGCACCTTGCTGCCTGCCTTGCAGTGTGGTAGTTGGTAGTGATTCCAACTCCTAGCTCAGCGTCTGGAACAGGACAGATGCTCAGATGGTTGCTGTTGCCGTTAGCATCCTGTGGACTGTAGGGAATGAAATCTGAGATACTAGCGTTTGATCTGAAAGTTTTATATGACTGTTATGGAAGCTGGAAGGTCATACTATTGGTAGTAAGGAGCTGGTTAATTTGGTTTCAGATGGCAATAGAGATTTTTGATATGAACAGTTTCATTAATTTTCCTTGAGTTCAATGAGTTACTTGTTAACAAAAAAATTGAGAGCATTTTATGAGCAAAGTATTGCTCTAGACAACCAACAAAATAGATAGAAAAATCCCTTCCCTCTTAGGGTTCTACATTCCAAAAGGCTTTGAGGAATTGAGGCTATTTACATGTCAAATGTAGAATGGCTTCCAAAAGTGGAAATGCAAGCATTCACCAGTGAGAAGAAGGTGTTGTTTTCACAGCAGACTTTTCTGTGTCCCTGACATCATGCCATCTAAGCTGTTTTTTCCTCTGTTTTCTCTCAAGCCCATCTGTGTTCTGGTTTCCTCTGCCATTCTTTTTACTTCCATCTGGAGTTGGTGGAACAGCTTATATAAGCTATTTCTGGTTAAGTTTCAAAATATATGTCCAGGCCTCTAAAATGACCCAGATGAGAACAGAAATAGTTGCTTTTCATAGTGCATATGGAGTGTGGAAGATTGAGATGAAATGCATGAGGCCCCACATATAATAGAAGGCTGTAAGATCTCCTTTCTGGTCTCATGCATGAATTTTGAAATGTAGCCAGGCTTGACTTCAGCACTGTCCAGGGTGTGTATTCCTCAGCAATGACGCACTCCTTCCAATAGGGTAGGAGGTCAGTCAGTCCTGAGCCAGACCCTCCTCTGCCCTGAGTCATTTTCTGGTCAAGCAAAAAGGTTCTCAGCAAGAAGCTTTTAACTCTATGCAATCACAGGTTTTACTCCTCAGTGTAACCAGGAGCTCTCTAATCCTAGGGAGTTTATGATCATTCTTTACTTGACATTGTAATTAATGAGTTATATGTTTGGTGATTATGAGATGGAATTTGAGAAAAGAAGAAAATATCCACTTTCTGTACATCATCTTAATGTATAGATGGCTAAGAGATTTGTAAAATACTATGTTTGTTTTTAAAAACTATATGACAACACCCTTCTGCAGAAATCTGACATCTGGCAACGTTAGCTCACTGGAGAATAGCCAGAAATTATGAACGGGGCCTCAGAGCACATGAGAAAAAGAAAATAGCTATTGAAAAGCTCTAATTTTACCACATGTACTTTACCGCCACAGATTTTTGTTAGCTTCTCTGATCTTGTTTACTTTTCATTTATCTAGAAACTTTCAATAATTTTGATGGTGTACTTGTGGTTCCTTCTCTCCAGAAGATTTTAAACAACAATCTAGAAAGAGGGTAGAAAAAGTTGACGGGAGATAAACTGCTAACAGAGGAAGGCTACCATCCAAAAGAGCTGCCATTGTACAGTGCTGGTATTATATGATTTAGCATATTTATATATGATTTTAATAATGAACTTGTGTCCATCAGCCAAAGAGTGGACTGTGTTCTGCATCTTCTTTCAAAGATACCAGGGAGGCATAGAACTTGTCTTATAATGGACTATATTTTAAATGTACCATACTGCCTGGTACTTTAAAGATATTTTCCTTTTGTCCTGTTAGATTTATCAAAAAGCTTATGTTCCCCAACTTGAATCTTTTCTGTCAACCACAGGTACAGGTCTCCCTCTTTTTTAAATTCCTGATGTACTTTGAGACCATATAAAAAAAAATGAATGAGGAAATGACTATTTTTTAAACATAAATAAAGAATATTTTGTTTTTTTTTAAAGTACAAACTTTGGCTGGGCGCGGTGGCCTCACCTGTAATCCCAGCTTCCTGGGAGGCTGAGGCTAGGGATTACTTGAGTCCACGGCTTGGAGACTACCCCGGGCAACATAGCGAGTGAGACCTAGTATTTAAAAAAAAAAAAAAGCCAGGTGTGGTGGCTGAGGCTTGGGATCACTTGAGTCTGCGGTTCGGACAACTTGAGTCCAGGCAACATAGTGAGACCTAGTCTCTTAAAAAAACAAACAAACAAACAAACAAACAAAAAAGTACAAACTTTTTGCTTAGATTTAAATTCATTGTAAGTATATTTATCTCTTAAGCCTTGTTTTTCTCAAGATAAGAGACTCCTACTACCAGGTTGCCAGTATTTATACTTTCTTCTTCCTTTTGACCTTTCTTTGCAGGCTGTTAAACATGGAGGCTGGCTCAGTGGTGCGAGCCGTTTTTGACTTCTGCCCCAGTGTCTCGGAAGAACTGCCTCTCTTCGTGGGTGATATCATTGAGGTGCTGGCAGTGGTGGATGAGTTTTGGCTCCTAGGGAAGAAAGATGATGTGACAGGTAAGAGACTCATCATTTCACAGGTGCATAGACCCTCTCTGTTTCCAGTATTAAAAATAAAGGATTAAATGGGAAGACCAAAATCCTTTGTGTTTTTTTGTGGTTTCTGCCATCCAAGAGAAATTGTCCCACCTCCTTATTGATTCCTTAAGGATTTAAATGTTTGGGGCATGGCATGCCTGTAGGTGGCAGCCTAGGAAGCCACGGCTGGGGCCAGGGATCGTGGTTCGAGTCCCAATGGGGGTAAGTAGCGAGACCTAGTTCCAAAAAAAAAAAAAAATAGGTGGGCGTGGTGGCGCGTGCCTGTAATCCCAGCTACCTGGGAAGCTGAGACTGGGGATTGCTTGAGTCTCTGGAACCCCGGGCAACGTGAGCCTGCGGTTCCACGGGCAAAAATAGTGAGACCTAGTCTCCAAGAAAAAGATTTAAATGGTTACATGCCCCCTACCTAGTTTTCTGTTCTCAGCCTCCCTTCCTTTGCCTGGTCTTTAGCCTTTGTATTCAGATTGCTGTTTCTCTTCTCAAAATACCCCTTCCACTTTCCAGAACTTCCTATTTCTTGCCCTGTTTCTGACTACTCTTTATCTCTGGTTAGTAGAACAGAAGTTGCTTTCCACCTTGTTTTCTCTGACTGCTTTACCATTTTTGGCCTTTTCTATCATTCTTTTTGAGGGAGTATGGTTCAGCCAGTTCACTCTTACTCGGACTCACAGTTGACCTGAATTTATTTTGTTACCTTTTACCTTACTTAGATGCTTCCCACCATCCATGTACCTGAATGTACTTCTGTTCTTTAAAGCACAAGTTAGCACCCATTTCTTTTATTAATTAGCTTGCAGTGGATGTTTTTCACACTCTTCACTGATGCTAATCCAACTCTTGATTTATATATATTTATGTAAATCTGGGCTAGAGTATGTTACACAGTTCTTAGGACAGATTGTTCACATGTAACCCACATTTGGGAGACAGCAGGTTATTTCCCAGGAGAAATGTCTGCGCTGAGATAAAATGATGACTAGGAGTTAGCAAGGTGGAGCAGATAGGCTGGGAGAGTTGATTAATCAGGTGTCCTGCAATGAGAGAGAGAGAGAGATGGTGCTGGGGAGATGAGCAGAAGCTAGATCCTAGAGGACAGAGTACATTAGGTTAAGGAGTTGACAGAGTGAGAAACCACAGAAGTGCTTTTTGCATGGTCAGAGCTGTATTGTAGGAAACTTTCTACTGCAAACTGAAGACTAGTAGGAAGGGATAGAACTGAAGGCCAGGAGGCAGGGTGGGAGGTTGTTACAGTGATCTTCATGAGAACTGCTGGTGGCCTGTCCCAAGGAGGTGGGTCTGGATGTTAGAGGTAGATACAGGAGATGCTTATAAAGTAGAATCAGGCCTGCTTTGTCATGCTTTCCCACCAGCAGGCCCTGTCTGTCCTGTTGTATCCTGCTTTCTTCATATTTGGGTGCTATCTTTTTCATATTTGTTTTATGACTCATTCTCTACCTTCCCTGAACTTCCACAGTGGTGAATGTACTTCTGTGTGACACTTGATGTCAGATTGAATGTTTGCTCATATCTGAGTCAAATTTTGTGTCTCAACTAGATTTTAAGGTCTCTGAGGCCTCCTGCGCTGTCCCCTCTACCATGTACCGTGTGTGGGGGACTGTTCGGCATATGCCTAGTGCTTTGAATTATGTTTTCTGTATTCTGCAAGCATCTAATGTTGGGCGCTGGACTTTTCTAATATGAATTCAATGAGTTTTCAGTTCAGAGGTTAATAAGTGGATTCAGAAGAAGTTTTTGTCTTAGAGGCCATGCATGGTGGCTTGTGCCTGTAAGCTTCAGCCTATGAAGTGGCCAGGGCTAGGGATTGTGGTTCGAGTCCCGATCGGGGCCTGTAGTGAAACCCAGTTCCAAAAACGTAGCTGGTTGTGGTGGCGCGCGCCTGTAATCCCAGCTACCTGGGAAGCTGAGGCTGGGGATTGCTTGAGTCTGTGGCACCCCAGGCAATGAAAGCCTGCGGTTCCACGGGCAAAAATAGTAAGACCTAGTCTCAAAAAAAGAAAAAGAAAAAGAAAAAGTTTTTGTCTTAGCCCACACATAGAGAAAGAAATGTCAACCTTGGAATATTTGTTCTTATTTTTAGGACAGTTCCCTAGCAGTTTTGTGGAAATTGTGACCATTCCCAGTCTGAAAGAGGGAGAGAGGCTGTTCGTCTGCATCTGTGACTTTACAACCCATGAGCTGAACTGTCTTCCCCTGCATCGAGGTAAGTGGATTGTCCATGAAGAAGTCAGGTTGGTGGAGTCACTTGTATTGACAACTAGATCGTCTTTTGAATCTGTACAAGCGGCTTGAGCTGTACAGATCTGTACAAAGGTGAGCTTCTTTGGCCTCTAGAGAGTCTTTAGCTGTACCAATAGTCAGTGTCAATGCCCTATATATTAGTAGTATTTTATTTTATTATTATTATTATTATTATTTTAATTTTGAGATTAGGTCTTGCCATTTTTGCCCGCAGAACCGCAGGATCTCATTGCCCGGGGTACCACAGACTCAAGCTATCTCCAGCCTCAGCTTCCCAGGTAGCTGAGATTACAGGCGCGCGCCACCACGACCAGCTATTTTTCTAGAACTAGGTCTCGCTACTGGCCCCAGGCGGGACTCGAACTGTGATCCCTAGCCCCAGCCACTTCATAGGCTGAAGCTTACAGGCACTAGCCACTGTGCCCGGCCCTATTAGTAGTATTTTATATTTCCCATAGCATTTTCTCACAAATACATTCTCATTTGCTCTTCAACACAGACCTTGGAGGTTGCAAGCAGAGTGGGTATAATATGTGCATTTATAAATAATGAAAACAAAATTCAAAGCTAAGACATTTTGGCCTAATGAAGTGAAGTCCATTTCCCTGATCATAAGTCCTACATTCTCTTCCCATCACCCTATGCTGTAGCCACACTTGAGACTACCTTTGTCTTTTTTTTTTTTAATAATTTTTTAAAATTTATATATATTTCATATCATTTCAGTCCCTGGGGGTCACCCACTGCCTCCCCTTCCCACCCGCTCCAGCTGGTCCCCATTCTCCCCTTGTGCAGTTTCATTTGGTTGACCATATATTAGTGAAACCATTTGGTTTCTGTCCCTTTCTATGTGACTCGTTTCTGCTAGAATGATTTCTTCTAGGTACATCCAGGTTTCCATAAATTCATCAAATT
>PVHY01032295.1:0-12088 GCA_004024945.1 Uropsilus gracilis
CCCCCACCATTCCCCCACTTCCCCCCCTGTTCAAAGTTGTGTGCTTTGGTTTGGTGCTTAGCTTGTTTTGACTTTTCCTCATGGCTTTGTTTATTTTTTCCCTATATCCCATACATTAGCGAAACCATTTGGTTTTTCTTTTTGACTTGTTTCTGCAAATATGATTTCTTCTAAGTACATCCACGTTATCATAAAATCATCTTCTTGAAGGAGTTACTGAAAAGGTCACAAAATGATCACTTCTGGATTTATCCAGGGACAGAATTGCTAAATCCATCACCTGAACCAGCGTGGTAGTGATGATGATAAGCTCGGTTATACTGCACTGTTTAGAAACTTTAGACTTCTGCTCCAGCTAGACAGCAGTGGTTTATAGCAGATCCCTGCTTCTGCTGAGAACTAGAAAAGCAGGGTTACATGCGCACACACACACACACACACACACACACACACACACACTACAGCACCCAAGAGCTCTGTGTCTTTGCTGGTTATTGGCATAAAGAGGCTGAGGAGTCAGGGAGAACAACCTGGGCAAATGCCAGCAGCACTTTAGATCATCTCTAAGAAAGAGACAAAATAATAGGTGGGAGCTGTGAGGCAGCCAGGAGTTGGGGCGCAGATCCCAGAAAAGAGGAGACAGAAATGAGGCTGGCACTGAGCACCAACTTCTTCCTCAAGGTGTCTACTTGGCAAGATGTTCAGGGCGAGCAGCTCATTTCCCAAGCACAAAGTGAGTAAAAGAGCGAAGCTCGAGAGAGAAGTGCCCAGCTGCGAGCTGGCACCCCTGGGAAGCTGCATCGAGGCGTGGAGGGAACTAGGAGAAGCGATACCTCCAGTCTGGAGCCCACCTGCTGCTCAAGGGACCCCCTTCCTCCTCGGCCAGCCACTCACCCCCGGGAGCCCCTTCTCGGGAAGAGCTATGGCAGCTCCAAGACCTTTTTAATGTGCAACGTCCAGCCTTGGGTCACTTTCACTCATGATCAAGACGCACGACAGGAACGAGCCCACAGGTAACCGCGATGGGGCTGGCAGCTTCACACCTCTAAGTAACTGGGAAACAGAGCTAGAGGTGGACAAGGGCTATATATACCAGAGCGAGGGAATCCGTAGAAAACGAGCCAAACCGACCAAAACTCCAAACAACCGCAGACGAGCTGAGCTGCAAGTGTGGGGCGTGAAGGGCGTGAAAGGGTAACTTTGCAGAGGCCGCGCGTGGCGCCCGGGCCCCTGGGCCACCTGTCTGCAGACACCTGCTTACGTGACGGGACAGCTGGTGGGTCTGAGGCTGGCCTCCCGGCCACGTGGCGCCTGGACTATGATGCAGCGAGCTGGGCGCAGGGCTGCGAGAAAGGACGATCGGGAGACTGACCCCGTCAAAGACCGCGGGCTACGAGAAGGGACCCCCAGGCGCCTCGCGGGCCTGACCGGACTGTCCACGGGAAGCCTCCTGCGAGCTCCCCCGGCCACGGCGGGGGCCTCAGGGCAGCCGCTGGCCACCGGCTCCGACAGGCCGCAGAGGTCAGTGGCGAGCTGCGCCCGAGCTACAGACACACAGGAAACTCCCGGGGCTGAAGCCTCAGAGCCACGGTCACCCCCGGGGCTGTGTGAGGGTCACTGCGGCCATTTGGAGGAGGCTCCTTGAGGCTGACAGAGCAAGGCAAATCCAGCCGGGAGCCCGGGGGGGTCACACACATTCAAGATGCTGCAGGGACGCGTGCAGGAGCAGGTGCTGGACACAGGTGCCATGGAGGACGCACCCTTGGTGACCGGTCCAGGGGCCACCCTGGGCTCGGCCGCGGCACCAGGGGGCGGTGGGCGCGGGGGTCCCCAACGATGGTTTGCTCCCCCCACGAGGGCGCCTGCCTGGCACAGCTGCCACGGCCGCCCTGGCTGCCCACACAGGTGCCCACCGACGGTGGACAGGGCCTCCCGCTGACGCCGCGGGGGAACCCTGCCCCCCGCACACTGGGATTTCCCAGACTCCGCAGCAGCCGTGGGAACGTCTCCAGGCGCCGGGCTGCAGGGAGGGGGTCCCTGGCTCCCGCTGGGGGGACTCTGGGTCAAGCGAGGAGGACTTGGGCTGGTGAGGCTGGAGCACGAGGCCTTCCGCGCAGACGCCCCAGGAACGCGGCCCGTCCCCCTGGCTGCGCAGCGTCCGAGCGCCCGGCCACAGTCCGGACAGGGCAGCCGCACGAGCTGCGATGCAGCCGGGGAGGGGGACACCCGGACAGCGGCACAAGGACACGGGCGCGTGGAAGAACCACAGGGCGAGCCGAGGCTGCACACGCCTTTATTCCGCCTGCCCCGCACGCGGCCAGCAGCGGGCAGCCGCGTGGCCGCTAGGTCCTCCGCCGCCCCCGCGGGGCCCCTCGCCGTCGTCGCCCCTTCCGCCCCCCGAACACCGGCCTGGCCGTCACCAGGACCGGCCCGCTGGCCTCGCTGTCGTCTTCGCTGCTGCTGCTGCTGCTGCTACTGCCGCAGCGGGCACCCCCGGTTCTGTCCCCCTCCTCCGCTGCGCCCCTGGGCGCCGGGGCAGGGCCGCTGGGGGCCGCCGCTCTTGCCCCCGCTGCCACCGCCGCCCTGGGCCGGGCAGGTGACCGGCCGCGCTCAGCATCCTCCCCCGAGGATGCGTCCGAGGACTGGGACAGGTAGGCTTCGCCCAGGAAGCCCCCGCTGGCCTCCCCGCCGCCTCTGGACTCCGGACGCCTCGTCCGCTTGGGGCTCGGGGGCTCCTGGCGCTGACTGGTCGTGCCCCGCTTCTGGGGTGGCCCCGCAGCCAGGGACGCGTCGTCCTTGATGATGGCGGCCGCTGCGGCCTCCCGTTCCTGGGCCGTGTCCTCTCGCTCCTTGCGCAGCAGACACGTCACGGCCCGGCTCAGCCGCTGGCTTCGGAGGCCTCTGCCCTCCTGCCGCTCCTGCTGGGCCAGTCTCAGGAAGGAATCGATGCGGAGCTGCGTCTGCACAGGAGGACAATGACCAGACAAGCTGGCGGAGGCCCCGCCCTCGCGGCGGGATGACCCCCGGTCCCGAGTGCTGGGACCCCTCATTCCCCAAGGCCGCTGGAGCCCAGACGGACAAGAAACGGTGAGTCCGGCGTGCTTGGCCATGGCCAGCCGGACCTGCCCCACCTCGGCCCACCTCCTGAGATCCCCAGAGAGAGGTGGTCCTCTCCCCAGGGGTCAGCGCGCCTTCCCGGAACACCATGATGTCCTGACTCAAGACCCCAACACCCCCTTCTCTGGGAAGCCATCGTCATCACCCAGTGCCCGCCGGGCCCTGCAGAGACTGTGTGGTGCATGAAAGCGGATGACAGACACTGGGTGTGAGGCCTCGGCAGAAAGCACCGCGTCTTGTGCTCAGCAAATCTGCTTTCCCTCTTCCAGGGCCACTCAAGTTTCCTCTCGCTGTTTTTGAAATGAAGGCCACGTGGCTGGCCACCCTGTGAGAGACTTAGTCGCCCGCTCCAGGCGGATGTGACCAGCCCACACCTACCACTACCACCGGCCCCGCCACCCTGAGCTCCCCGCCCAGCCTGCAGCCTCAGCTCTGCAGTCAGAGGTCTAGACCGGCCTGATGGGTGGCCTGACCGGTGGCCCTTCCTATGCCCTCTGTCTCCCACATGAGAGAGGCGCCATCCAGCGCTGGGCTCCTCGCCTTCCGATTTATTTCATTTAGCAGAATCCGCTCCAGCTGCCTCCATGCCTAACGAATCCACCTTGAAAAAGACCGTCTTTAAAAACCAGTCCCATCTGGGAGACGGTATATTCCTGTTTACCACAGCATTACTTACCAAAAAACCCAAAGGGAAAGGCTCGCAAGCAAATGAGCGCGCAGCCCTTTGCTGAAATGGGACTAGGTCGTGGGACGTGATAATAGGGCATAGAAAAGAGGCTTCCGTCAGAAAGCTGGGGTGGGGGGGAGAAGCTATGCAGAGAGACAGAGAGAGATCTGTGTGTTCAAACTCATTTGCATGGCAAGAGATCCACACAGAGAAGGGGAATAACACGTTGACATCTCTGTTAGAAAGAACAGAGGGGAGAGCTGCCTTTTTTTTTCCACTGTCTAATTTGAGGAAATAAACTTACATTAAATCCCACAATGTAAAGGAAGGACCATGTCACCGATGAAACTGACCCGGAGTTAGGGGGCTTCAGCCCCCGAGGTTGTCTGCTGGTGTGTTGTGTTCCCCACAGGAAACCGCGCACAGGGTGGGACACTCTGTGGAAACACCAGCTCCCCCGGTTTTCGTGACAGTTTTCTGAAATTACCTCAGCCTAGTAGACATGGATCTTACCCAACCACGAATCTGAGAGCACACAGCTCATTCGAGTGGCGCAGTGGGTGTGCACGTCCATTTCAGGGTTGTCCCTGGGGTGGGAGAAAGGCTCTGGGTGGGGCCTTTCTCATCCTGGGTGGGGGTGGGGTAAGAACACACTCCCCGACAAAGACAGTCACCTCCCTCGGGAACCGCAGGCCACACGCAAGACCCTCGGCTCCTCCAGCGTCTCACCCCTGCTGGGCGCTGACCGAATGTGCGCCTCTGACATCTCACGTACGGAAATGACATGTCTAGAGACTTTAGGGACAAGGACCGGCTTGGACTGGGACGTCCGAGACTTGCTGAAAGGAGATTGCTGCCGCTCGCCTAGCATCCTTACTCATCAACACGTCAGCGAGCTCTTGATGGCGCGGCTGCCTTTTCCAAAAGCAGGATGGCAGGACGCCGAGGTGTCACCTTTGGGTGCCACAGGGAAAGAAGCCAAAGTTCCTCCCTTTTCCTGTTTTCCTCTGTCCTCTTGCCTCAAGTATCACCGTTCTGAAGTGCAATAATCTGGGCAATGTACATGAAACTACAAGGAGACACCATCTCATACCAGAAAGAATGGCCCGGATCAAAATAAGGGCAACAACAAGTGCTGGCGTGGATGCAGAGAGAAAGGAACACTCTTAGCCCGCTGCTGGGATGCGAACTGCTCCGGTCGCCATGGAAAGCTGCATGGAGGAGCCTCAAGCTACTGAAAATGAAACTACCATTTGATCCAGCGATCCCACTGCTGGGAATCTACCCAAAGGAGACCTCCATACCTATACAAAGGGACACCTGTGCCTGGATGTTTACTGCAACACTATTTACAATAGCCAGGGCATGGAAACAACCCAAATGCCCCAAAACAGACGAATAGAACAGCAAGTTGTGGTCTATGTACACCATGGAATATTATTCCTCTGTCCTCAGCAATTAAAAACAACAAATTTGAGGCACGTGTGGTAACATGGACGGAGCTAGAAGGGATCATGTTAGCAGAAATAAGCCAGAAAGAAAGAGAAATACTGGATGATGTCACCCAGATGCAGGACATACGGAAAACAAACAAAAGGACAAGGAAAATATAAAACTAACTGTCAACCCAACTGAAGCATAGAGCAAGAGAGGGGGAGGGGGTAAAAGTGGGGGAGGGATGGGCACAAGAGACTGAGTTGAGGGTTTGGGGGGTATAAGGTGGGGGAAAAAATGCAGACTGTGAGCCTGAGAGTGACTGGTCTTTAGCAGCTGCCTTCAAGGCCTCCGAAGTCCACTCCCCACCCTGACCTTGAGAACAAGTCATACAATTACCTGATGGACATTGAGTTGCTTTAACACTGGAGTCAGGAACTCATCTGTCTTGGCCCCGTTCCAGCCAAAATACCGCTGACAAAATATGCAGGTAGTTAAGGCTTCGATGTCCTTCTAGAGATAGCTAAATAATGGACAAATTAAAAGATCCAAAGACCCCACCATTACCTCCCTTCCCTGAATCCCCAGAGAATGTTTTCATATTTATGAACATTAAAGTGGTAAACAACAATAACAAATTGCCCCACCTATCATAAAGAATGCTAAGAACAGGACGTCAAGACACTTTTTTTTCTTTTGAGACCAGGTCTTGCTATGTTGCCCGGGTTAGCTTCGAACCAGCGAACTCAAGCAATCCCTGGCCTTTTGCCTCGCAGCACTTGGATTACAGGTGTGCGCCATCATGCCTGACTTAAGACACCTTTTAAGTCATGACATTTTATGACATCAAAGCCTCATGACTATGAAAAAGCTGAGCTTCGAATAACTGATTTTCTCTGCAAGAAAAAGCTGTAGATAATTCAACTGCAAACCTTTGCACATCTACCAAAAGATTTTTTTGAGCATGCAAAAAGGAACACCTGTAATTAAATTTTTTTTAATGGATCTTTCCTCTTATCCCAGAATAAGTAACTGGCTGCATCTATAAATGTTTTATCACTGCTTATTTCAGATAAAGATCCTCCTGAAAACTAAGGTGATTATGCATGATAGATAAACCGGACTGACCCAAGTGTTCATACATAATGTGGCAGGTGCGTGCTGTGGAATAGTATCCAGCCTTAAAGGGGACGGGAACTCTGACATAAGCTACCTGGGTGAAGCTTGAGGACATGATGCTACATGCAATTAACACAGGAGCAAGAAGACCAAGACTGTAGGAGGTAATTACAACCATCAGAATAACAGAGAGAATGTGGGTGTGGGGGGTTAAGGGCTGGGGGAGGAGGGTGATGGAGTGAGCAGTCCATGGGCACAGAGCTCCAGTCCAGGTGTTAAGAGAGCTCTGCAGATGGAGTAGGTGACAAGGGGACAACCAGAGAAGGTACACAGCACCTCTGACTGCCAGGGGTAAAGACGGTAAATGTTAAGTGCATCTTACCACCTGCAAGAAAAACCTAAGGTGAAGGGAAAGTAGCTAAAAGGAGTATCTGAGCTAAAAGGGAGATTAAGAAAAAACTAATCCCAGCCAGGCACGGTAGCACATGCCTGTAAACGGCAGCCTAGGAAGCTGCAGCGGGGATCGGTGATCTCGATTCGAGTCCTGCCGGGGGCATGTAGTGAAACCTACTTCTAAAAATAGCTGGGTGTGGTGGCATGCGCCTGTCATCCCAGCTACCTGGGAAGCTGAGGCTGGGGATTGCTTGAGTCTGTGGTACCCCGGGCAACGTGAGCCTGCGGTTCCACAGGAAAAAACAGCAAGACCTAGTCTCAAAAAACAAAACAAAACAAAAAAACCCAGTTTATGCTCCGCAAGCTCAACCCAAACATGCATTAGATGCGGTGTGACCGCCTGTTCCTGGAAGCTAAAGGATACTCTCTGATCTTGTATGGATCGGGCTTCCCCCACAGAAAGGAGCCCTGGGAGTCGTCCACCACCGGCCTCAGGTAGGCTGTGGCCACGGCAGGGTTCGGGAAGCCAGGCGCCAGCTGCAGCTTGCGCAGCTTCTTCTTCACCTTGGTGTCGTAGGGATTCGGCCTCACCCGCTTGTCTTTCTGCGCTTCGTGCCACCACTCCCTGCAAGGCAAAGGAGTGGGCTTTACAGAGCAGCAGCAACTTCCAGGAGCTGACCAGTGATGACGAGCCAGACCCCCGGTGAGCAGACATGCACGCGTGCTCCCACTCCAAGGAGGAGCCTCTGACCTGCAGACTGACCCGCTTGGTGTCTTTTGTGTTACTGACCCCAAGGTAGATGCTGGCCTGAGCACGCGTGGAAAGCTCACACTGTTGGGCTCACGCCTGGCCCTTTGCCCCCAAAGCCCACACTCATGGCTGGTCACCTCGTCTCTGGGCCACCCGCTCCGTGGCCCAATGGAAGTAACAGAGCTGAATTATTTACTCCAGTCCGCTTCGCTCACGGACCCAGGAATATTGCATAATATTGAATAAGGCAATACTGAATAACATTGGAAAATATTGAATAAGGCAAATAGCACTGAATAAGGCAAAAAATGCCAAGGACATATGTTGCAGAGTGACCCACCCCAGACACAAACCATCGTCTTGGTCTGATTAGAATGAGCCTTTACTAGCCGGCTGGCGACTGCCTCTTTCCCCAGCATGACATCAGGGAAGAGAGAGCAGTTCCGCCTTTTGGAGACCAGCAGTTATCCAGTCACGGACCAGGAGCACGTTCTCGTCAGGGGGCAGTTAAAACTTTTACACTAAAAAGACAAGGAAAGTAGCCCGTAGTTGCTTACACTTCCCTTTCCTGAGTTTACACCCCAAAGATAAGGACCTTACATACGCTTAAGTCGCTGAGACCTGGTGTCCGTGTGAGAAAGCATCTGGCTTTCTTTGATCTCAGCCCCAGCCCTCCCTGGAGCTCCTGTTTCATCCTATTACACTGTCACAAGTCCCTGCCACTTCCAGGAGCATTTGTGCTAAACGGTTTGAAGGCAGAAGGAAAACAGAAATGCGGGGAAGTGGAGCGAGAAAAAGGAAACACCTATTTAAAGGGGTTGATATTTCAGATGCTCGTGCACTGACCAGGGTCCTAAGCGAGAAACACAACCGCCCAACGTCTTCCTTCCATCTTACTCATGCTCAGCTCTCCCACCATGGGCATCAGTGACCGCCGCAGGGTCGAGATGGCTGCCTGGACTCTCCTCCTGTCCAGAGGTAAGGTCCATGTCCCTTCCGCAAGCAGGGGATGGGAAGGGCCTTCCACGCCCAGTGTCCAGGAAGGCTGGCACCAGGGGCAGTTCGCATAGCTGGACGGACCAGGTCCAGCGCCCCCAGTCCTATCTTGGCCGAAGGACCGACCGGCGGTCATCACTTGTGACCAATCACAGCACCAGTACATGAGTGCGCGGTCTCACCTGCCTCCCGGCCCAGCTGGCTGTTGGGAAGATGAGTGATGCCGGAGTTGGAATGAAGAACCCGCCACCCTCCACCCCCACCCCATCAATCCAGGAGTCTGGTGGAGCCTGAGAGCCCGCCATCAGCCCAGGACTTCACCTCCAAGCTGCGAGGAGCAGCTGAGGCAGATCAGGGGCTCGCCGATGCAGGAGCACCACCTAGTGTCACGAGAGACGAAGTGCCGCTTTCCCTGCAGGACCAAAAGGGCAGAAGGGAAGCGGCTATCTCCGCAGTTTTGCTACCTGGACGGCCTTCTGCACAGGCAGGACCCGTGCTGCCTCTCCCCGGGTAAGCGTGGAACCAGCCCTAGCAGTCACCTAAGCAGAGACCGGCGCCTGGTCCCCAGGGCTGGGGGCTGGAGGCTGGGGGCCCAGGCCAGGAGGCAGAGGGGCCATGGTTCGCACACCTGCATTGTGCACTTGGCATCTGTTAGGAGGGTGGATCTGGAGTATTCCTCACACACCCACATACTCACACTCACTCACACACTCATATAGTGACACACACACCAAATGTGACTCTGTGGTGGATCTGTGAACAACGTGGGTGTGGTGACCCACACACAGTGCACACACACAGGAAGCCCTTGCCCCCCCCCCTCAAGCATTGCACAACCTCTAACCTGTTATGAAGGTGGGAAAAATAGTGTTTCCGTTCTAATCTGATGAGCTTCTTCAGCCCGGAACCTCCCTGAGTCCTCAAACGCCAGACACAACCTGAGAGACCATCCACTGACCAGCCTCGGGCCCAGCTGCCAGCTGGACATGTCACGACGCTGTGCCACAAGGCACACCCCAGAGCTGCCCTCCGCAGGGGCGAGTCCGTGCTCTGAGAACTGCATTGCTGTTTGTTAAGATGATGCCATCCACCCAGATCACAGAAGTGATGGTGTGGATGCGGAGAGAAGGAAACACTCTTACCCTGTTGCTGGGATGCAAACTGGCCCAGCCACTGTGGGAAGCTGTGTGGAGGAGCCTCAAACTCCCGAGAATGGAGCTACTATTCAGTCCAGAAATCCCGCTACCTGGAATCTACCCACAAGATACAAGAACACTACTTCAAAAGGACACCTGTGCTCGGATGTTCACTGCAGCGCTATTGACAACAGCCAGGATATGGAAACAACCCAAATGCCTCCAAATTGATGAATGGGTCAGAAAGCTGTGGTCTGTGGACACAATGGAATACTATGCATCCATCAAAAAGACAAACTTATGTCATTTGCAGCAACAAGGATGGAGCTAGAAGGAATCATGTCAGTGGAAACCAGCCAGAAAGGAAAAGAGAAATACGGGATGGTCTCCCTTCTATGAGGGACAGAGGGAAAACAGTCAGACAGACATGAAAAACTTAAGACTGTCAACAGAACTGAAGCCTAGAGAAGGGGGGGGGGTAAAATCAGGGGAGGGAAAGGGCACAAGCGACGAAGATGGTTCACGGGTGATAAGGTGGTGGGAGAACCTTGGGGTAGACAATGACAGACAATGACAATGACAATACCTATTTGTGTCTACATATGTATCTGCATCTGTGTGCAATCAATAAAAAATAAACATCATTGAGTTTGATGAAATTAAAAAAGAAATAAAAAGATGACGTCATCCTGGCCAACCTTCAGAAGGGCTCACAGACACCCCAGACCTGCTGCCCTCTCTGAACCCTCGAAACAGAGGCGCTGGACGGGAGGAAACACGCAGAACCCTCTCTGAACCCTCGAAACAGAGGCGCCCTCTCTGAACCCTCGAAACAGAGGCGCTGGACGGGAGGAAACACGCAGAGAGGACAGCGTGCCCAGCGGAGGCACCTCGGCCCACGCTCTCTGCTGCCCCTGCAGATCCCAGTGGCTCTCCAGCAGCTGGGCGGGCCAGGGCTGGCACTGCCTCACCCCGCAGCTGCAGGCCACGCATTCCACAGGGGGAGCAGCAACTCCAACCATGCGAGGCAGCGCGGGGAGGCTCCGTGCCCCCAGGCTGGGCTAACTATGGTGCCTGATGTCACCAGAATTCTGGAAACAGGCGCCCAGCTTCCCTGCTTGCTTCCCTGAGCAGGGAGCTGCGACGGTGCGTGGCGTCTCCAGCAGCTCTGACTGCCACGGGGGGAGGGGGGTGACTGAGGGGAAGAGACCGGGGCGCTTACGAGAACTTGAGGAGTGGCTCCAGCCCGTGTCCCGGGAACTCGTTGAGGATCTCCATGGCCGTGACGCAGCCCACGGCTGGGACCCCGTCCGTGTAGTCGCTGCCCAGCAGGTAGGCCAAGTTGATGAGCTTGCTCCGGTCCAGTCCTGCAAGAAGACGGACTTGCTGTACACCTCGGACGTGCCTACTTTATGACGCGTGGTCTGTGACATCTGTCCACACGTGACCGTGTAAATGTGTGTGCGCCCATCCAGCACCCAAAGACAGGCCCCTGGCGCTATCTGAAAGTCGCAGGTTCCTGGTAAACCTGGTGACACAGGCTTTTCTGTTAAGAACTTCAAAATCCCTCCATCCCCAGGGCTCTCGGCACCATCCACTCTACACTCAGCTCAGCCAATCCCCTCCAGCCACAGCCACACTCCCGATGATCCTACACTTCCTCCCTGAAGTTTCTCTTGCCAGGCTCCTCTCCTGAGGCCTCTCTTGCCACCTCAAGCCTCCACACACAGTCACATTCTGAGGTCCTGGAGGTTCGGACACAGCCCTTTGCCTCTAGTTTGTTTGTTTGGTTTGTTTTAAAGAGAGTAGGTCTTGCTATGTTGCCCAGGGTAGTCTAGAACCCATGGACTCAAGTGATCCCCAGCCTCAGCCTCCAAAGGCTGGGATTACAGGCGCGTGCCACTACGCCCAGCTATTTTTTGAGACTAGGTCTTGCTGTGTTGCCCAGGGTAGTCTAGAACCCATGGACTCAAGTGATCCCCAGCCTAAGCCTCCAACGGCTGGGATTACAGGCGCATGCCACTACGCAAAGCTATTTTTTGAGACTAGGTCTTGCTGTGTTGCCCAGGGTAGTCTAGAACCCATGGACTCAAGTGATCCCCAGCCTCAGCCTCCAAAGGCTGGGATTACAGGCGCGTGCCACTACGCCCAGCTATTTTTTGAGACTAGGTCTTGCTGTGTTGCCCAGGGTAGTCTCAAACCCACAGACACAAGCGATTCCTAGCCTCAGTCTCCCGAGACTGAGATTACAGGTGTGCGCCACCACGCCCAGCTATTTTTTGAGACTGGGTCTCACTATGTTGCCCAAGGTAGTCTCAAACCCGCAGTCACAAGCGATTCCTAGCCTCAGCCTCCCAAGGCTAGGATTACAGGTGCGCACCACCACACCCAGCTATTTTTTGAGACTAGGTCTCGCTGTGTTGCCCAGGCTAGTCTCAAACCCGCAGACACAAGCGGTTCCTAGCCTCAGCCTCC
>PVHY01032296.1:0-11977 GCA_004024945.1 Uropsilus gracilis
AATTGCTGGTTCAAATGATAGTTCCATTTTCATTAACTTGAGGGTCCTCCACACAGCTTTCCATAGTGGTTGGACTAGTTTACATTCCCACCTCTACCATCATCTTAAATGGGCATTATTGCTGTTGTTCTTTTGAGTCAGAGGACTGTCTCTGCTCTCCTGTGTCATCGTGAATTAAGTTAGTCATACGCAATAGAAAGCCCAAATTAGAGTAGTTTATATTAGATAGAATTTATTTTACATAAGGGAAGCTCATAGGTAGATATTATAGTACCAAAGTGTCTGTAGAAAGCCAGGTTCTTCCTGGTTGCATGCTCTGCTATCCTTAGCATAAAACATCCATCTAAGTGGACATCCTAAATGTCTATCATGACCAGATATGGCTAAAGTAACTCCAGTCATTTTAGTTGGGGGAGGAGAAAGGAAAATAAATTTGAGGACTTTCTCCAAACCATTATACTGGAAATTTTTTTTTTTTTTGAGACTAGGTCTTGCTATTTTTGCCCGTGGAACCGCAGGCTCTTGTTGCCTGGGGTACCACAGACTCAAGCAATTCCCAGCCTCAGCTTCCCAGGTAGCTGGGATTACAGGCGCGTGCCACCACGCCCAGCTATTTTTTTGGAATTTAGTCTCGCTACGGGCCCCAGACAGAACTCGAACCGCAATCCCTAGCCCCAGCCACTTCATAAGTTGAAGCTTACAGGCACGAGCCACCGTGCCCAGCTGGAAATATTTTTGTTAAGTTCACCAAAACTTCCATCTTTTCCAATATATTATTAAATTTTCTGTTCTCTTTTTATTGAACTCTCAGCAACATGTAACTGTACTTGATGCTTCTTTTTTGAAATAGTGTTTTCATCTGGCATCAGAGACGTCCATATTTTCCTAGTTTCCTTGTACGTCATTGACTGATGAGTCTGAGTTCCCTCTGCTGGATTCTCCTTACTCAAACCTCTAAGTATCATTTGCCTTGGGCTTCATTTCCTTATCATCATGTACAATATTTCCCCAATGATACTGCTTAGTTCTCTAACTGCTACTGATACTGTAAATTTCAATCTTCAGACATGACCCCTGTCTTGAACCTTGACTCATGTGTATTTGGATGTCTAGCAAGCATCACAAACATAGCGTGACTGAAACAGAACATCTACTTCCCATTCTCAAAAAAAAAAAAAAAACCTCCCTCAAATGCAAATCAAAACCACAATGAGATACCAACTCACATGAGTAAGAATGGCCTATATTTAAAATATTGACAACAAGAAATGCTGATGAGAATGAGAAAAAGGAACACTTTATACTACTGGTAGGAATGCAAACCAACTGCTATGGAAAGCTGTGTGGAAGATCCTTAAAAGACTAAAAATGGAGCTACCATATGCTCCAGTGATTCCATTCCTGGAGATCTACCCAAAGGATACACCAACACTAATTCAAATGGAAACCAGCACTCCTATGCTTATTGCAACACTATTTACAATAGCCAGGATATGAAAATAGCCCATGTGCCCCCAAATAGATGAATGGATCTAAAAGTTTTGGTATATTTACACAGTGGAATACCACTCAGTCATCAAAAAGACAAACTCATGTCATTTGCAATAACATGGATGGAACTGGAAGGAATTCGGCTACCAAAATTAGTGAGAAGGAAAAAGAAAAAAGATAAATACCAGATGGTCTCACTTGTAGTTTTACTAGTGAAGGGAGAGCTTGCTTGGGGTTGCCTTATGTAAGGAACCAAACAATCAAGATAAAGTCAAAACTAGCAAGTTGGTAACAGAACTGACTACATAGTAAAGGAGGAAGAAGAAAGAGGGTAAAACAAAGGCGAGAGGAGTAGGCATGGGAGAACTGCGGGCCCTGAGGGGCCCCCATGGGAGTGGTCTAGCAAGCAGCTACACTGGGTCCCACAGGCACTGGGGACCACTTTCATCCCAGTGGGTAGGAGGGATGCAGGTACTGGCTTGGGAAGTTCCAGCCAGCTCTTCTTATTGGAACTGTGCAAGTCCTGATCGACACATGCCACAGCTGACGGCCTATGTTGGCTAGTGGCTGTACCCATTTTGCACCCACCTGGGACCTTCTGCCAACAGTCTGGCTGGTAGGAGGGACTTGGGGACCAGTCCTGCAACCCCGGACTGGACTAGTGCATGGCCAACACTGGATCCACCCCGGGTCCAGGAATAGCTAACACCCCACCAGTCTTACTCTCATCTCCACCATCTTCTTTCACCCCATCCCACCATTCTAGCTCAAGTCAGACTCATGTTTCCCTAAGATGATTCCATAGAGGTCTTAGAAGGTAAAGTGGTTAACACTTGGATCCTATGGTTCCTTCTTACTTTATGTTTCTCCAGAACTGATTTAAGATGAAGGAGCTAGTGATCTGGGTTAATTTAGCAGTCACTGGTGTGTTCTGGTTCTTCACAACTAGCTAAAGTTATTGGAGGAGATTATTATGTTGTTATTGAAAGAAGGGGTTGGCCTAGATATATTTTTAACCCCTAAATTGCACAACTTTTAAAAAGCTGATTTACTGCCATCAATGCAACAGTTACAGCTCTAGGAAAGGATCTGAAAGGCAGTATGGTTTAAAATTCAACTTAACCCAACAAAATCTTCAGTGGCTATTGAAAGGCATGATATTACATATTAAAGAAATTGCCCCTGCCCTCTAGTGGAGAAATCATCTTATCTTACTTTTAATATTGTAAATTGAGATAATTTCATACCTTAATAGCGGTTCCATGGGCAAAAATAGCAAGACCTAGACTCAAAAAAAAACATTTTTCCCCAAAATTCCTCAATACATTACCTTCATAATCAGGTTTTAAAACATTTGGTGTTTCACATAAATTGCAATTCATAAACTCAAGTTACTCCACACTGCCTTCTTCAAATAGTTGTCCCTTAAACCATCAAGATCCTTAAGATCACTAAATTCATTTCTCTCATTTTGCAGAAGAGCATTTATTTATTTACACTGTCTTCAAAGTAAATAAGTCTTCTGGACAGTGTAGAGGGCACTAGCTTAGCGAATACAAATACAAAAATTATAAGAGGATATGATGTGCAACTCATGCAATAAATCTGAAAATCTAGAGAGAGAAAATAATTTTTTTTGGGGGGGGAGGACTAGGTCTTGCTGTTTTGGCCTGTGGAACCGCAGGCTTACGTTGCCGGTGGTACCATGGATTCAAGCAATCCCCAGCCTCAGCTTCCGGGTAAATTACAGGCGCACGCCTCCACGCCCAGCAATTTTTTTTTTTTTTTTTTGGGAACTAGGTCGCGCTAGCTGTCCCCGGCGGGACTCGAACCACAATCCCTGGTCCTGGTCACGACTTCTTAGGCTGCTGTTTACAGGCATGCGCCACCATGTCCGGCCTTAAACTTTTTTTTTTTTTTTCGAACTAGGTCTCGCTATTTTGCCCACGAAACCGCAGGTTCACATTGCCCGGGTACCATGTACTCAAGCGATCCCCAGTCTCAGCTTCCCAGCTACCTGGGAAGTTATTTTTTGAGACTAGGCCTCCCTGTGCCCGGTAAGGTCTTGAACCCACAGACTCAAACAATTCCTAGTCCCAGCCTCTCTCCATAGGCTGCTATTAAAGGCACACAGCACCGTGCCCGGCGAGAAAGTAATTCTTGAGCAAAATATGTGATTAGATGGATTTTTAAAAATTTATGTATTATTTATTTTGAGACTAGATCTTGCTATTTTTGCCCGTGGAACCGCAGGCTCACGTTGCCCAGGGTACCATGGACTCAAGCAATCCCCAACCTCAGTTTCATAGGTAACTGGGATAACAAGAGCGTGCCACTACCCCCATTTTTTGGGGACTAGGTCTCAATATGTTGCTCTGGGCGGATCTTGAACCGAGGGCCCCCTCCCAACCACAACTCCATAGGCTGTCACTTACAGGCATGCACCACCATGCCAGGCTTAATTAAATGGATTTAAAGTAAGCAAGAAAAACAAAATCAGTAATCATATAAAAATATTGTAAAGGTAATTCAAGATCTACCTTTTTAAAAGTTACCAGTCTTTGGCAGTTTTATATCTGAGTATGTATAATTTTTAAAGAACATATAGCCTATCTTATTTAAATTATTCCATATGCTAGGAAAATAACAAAGAATTTCTTTCTTTCTTTTTTTTTTTTGAGACTAGGTCTCACTATATTGCCCAGGGAACCTCAGACTCACACTGCCCAGGGTACCATGGACTCAAGTGAGCCCCCAGCCTCCTAGGTAGCTGGGATTACAGGTGCATGCCACCATGCCCAACTATTTTTTGAGGCCCAGCTATTTTTTGAGACTAGGTCTCCAACCCGCGGACTCAAGCGATTCCTAGTCTCGGCCTTCCTCCTAGGCTGGGATTAAAGGCATGAGCCACCATGCCCAGCGCACAAAAAATTTCAAAGTATTTTTATAAAACTAGTTTACCATAGATACTAAAATGTAATAAAGACAATACCAAAAAAGATGATAATCCACCAACTTTATCTTTGAATATATATGCAGTCTAAATAAAAATCTTTACAAATTAAATTCAATGATATATTTTTTAAAAATCATTTTATGACTAAGTGGAATGCCCATAAACAAAATTTGTTTAATGTTAGGAAATCTCTGTTTTAAATTAGCCATTGGAACAATATTAAGGAAGATCACATAATTATATCAAGAATTATTGAAACTATATTTGGAAATTGTTAGCAGTCATTTCTAATAGCATCAGCTAATGTTCATTAAGAGCCTGCTATGTGAGCTGGGCACTGTGGCTCGTGCCTGTAAGCTTCAGCCTATGAAGCGGCCGGGGCTAGGGATCGCAGTTCGAGTCCCGCCTGGGGCCCATAGCGAGACCTAGTTCAAAAAATCAGCTGGATGTGGTGGTGCACGCCTGTAATCCCAGCTACCTGGGAAGCTGAAGCTGGGAATTGCTTCAGTCTGTGGTACCCCGGGCATCGGGAGCCTGCGGTTCCACAGGCAAAAATAGCGAGACCTAGTCTCAAAAAAAAGAAAAGAAAAAAGAACCTGCTATGTGACAGGTGTTGTTTTAAATGTTTTGCTTGCATTAATTTACTAATAATGACTGCATTACTGCAATTAATGTTATTCCTATTCTACAAAAGAGAAAATTTAACTTCTGTTAAATAATAGTACACATATCAGGACTCATGGAGCAAGGATTAGAATCAAGATAGAATGGCTCTAGAACCCACAGCCTCGTCAACTAATAAAAAATCTACTTCTAATTAGCATCAAAAGGAAATCATTACACTTAAATGTGATTAACATTAAATATTTAACTTTACAATAAAAGGCAAAATTTCCATGAAATTTTAGGAACAAATTCAGTGTCAGGATGTTTGTGAGAGTGTGTGACCATTCGGCACCATCCTACTCCTGATCTGACCAATTTGGAAAAAAGATAAAAATCAAATAAGGAGTAAATATCCATTGGATTACTGGGGTTTGCTGTTGTTACTGTTTGTTTGTTTTGTTTTGTTTTCCAGAGACTAGGTCTCGCTGTTGCCCAAGGTAGTCCCGAAACCAATGACTCAAGTGATCCCCAGCCTCCCAGGTAGCTGGGATTACAGGCACGCGCCACCATACCTGGACCGGATTACTGCTAAAGGCTAAAATAGATGGACTGCCTCTGTGGAATTCCTGCTTGTTCAGACATGGCTGACCCCAGGGATGGGATGTATGTCCTGGGCCAAGAGAGGTCTCCCCTTGTGTGGGGGGGGCTGGGTGAGCCTGTCTGGCTTATTTCCTTCCAGCTTGTGCATGAGTAAAGGGAGCCCAGGAATATTACACTTAATTGAGCACCACCTTATGATTCTTCTTATCTTAAAATTTTAATTTAATTCAATCCCAACTTAGAAATTACCAAGAACAGAATGGCAACAGGGATGAGCATTTGAGAATGGCACAAGATTTCCTTTACACTCTCACTTTGTAGGAACTTAAGGGTTAGGATAACAGAAAAGATGAGGGAACTTCCCGGATGTCTACTATGTGCTGACCCATTTACCTGTAATATCTACTTGAATATTTAATTTAAAATTCACATCAAAAAAGTTACCAGAGGCCAGGCACGGTAGCACGTGTCTGTGAGCGATAGCTTATGGAGCTGTGGTGGGATCTGTGGATCACGGTTCAAGTTCTACCCGGGGCAACACAGCAAGACACAGTCCCAAAAATAGGTGGGCATGGTGGTGCACGCTTGTAATCCTAGCTACCTGGGAAGCTGAGGCTGGGGATTGCTTGAGTCTGTGGTACCCTGGGCAACGTGAGCCTGTGGTGGTTCCACAGGCAAAAAATAGTGAGACCTAGTCTAAAAAAAAGTCATTAGACTGGGTGTGGTGGCAGGTGCCTGCAATCCCAGCTACCTGGGAGGCTGAGGCTAGGGATCATTGAGTTCATGGGTTCGAGACTATTCCTGCAATATAGCAAGACTTAGTCTCAAAAGAAAAAAAAAAAGTTACCAAACTGCTCAAGTTTATCCCTTATATTTTTTTGCAGATTTTTAAAAATGATTTTATTTTGTAATTATCTTACAACATGGGTCATGTTTGCATGGTTGTACAGTGCCCCTTATTCCTCACCACATACTCCCTTCCCACTTCCCCCCTCTGGTCACTCCGACCCCTCTCACTGCAAGCTGTTGGTCTGTATTTGACCCCATGGTCTCCTCCTTTTCTAAAACTATGTCCTTTTTCACTGCGTACAAATTTGCACTTCTGGATAGCAATAGATGAGACTGTTCAGCTCCCCAGGAGTAGCTGAGGCAGACAGTCAGGCTGAGCACATGTTGGAAATTGGTTGTAGGGCAGATATGTGGTGCACTTCTCCAGGATCCTTTTTGTCACTTGTTGCTGGTTCTGTGCCATACAGTTCCAACATCCAGGTTTGGGGATGCAACTCAGCCAATGGCAGTGAGGTGTTGAGGTGGTGAGGTGGTGAAGTGGTGAGGTAGTGATGCTGGGGCAGATTTCCCCAAGTGGTTGGTCGAGCTCGTCTCCTCTCTCTCTGCAGCAGTTCTGCCGTGGGCCACAGCCACTCATGGTAGCTTTCTTCCCCCATTGATTGACATTTCTTTCATGAAACACGTTACTGATGGGTCTGGGTTTGAGTCCCCAGTGCCAGAGACAATGTGGGTAGAAATCTGTGACAGGTCACCTCAACGACTGGTTTCACCTTCCTGTCTCAGTTGTTCCCAACAGTGCTTGTCCCACCCAGGTAGGGAGTGTATCCAGGGTCGTCATTATCTCCCCTCCTCTGCATTATATCTGCAACTGGAGAGACTGGATTCTTCATCCCTAATGCAGGTCTATTAAGGTTGGAGTAGACCAGAGGGGGACTCCCTCCCCAAGTCCACACTGGCAGAGGTGCTCAGCTCCCTCCCCCTGTCCACGTGGAGGCAGAGGCCAGCTTCCCCAGCCTGAGATCCCTGGATCCAGCGTCCCTGAGACCGAAGTCCTGGTAGCCTAGGACTCACCCCTTGTCCCCCCCCCCCATCCCCACCAGCAGCCTTGGCTGAGAGAAGGATGAGCTGGAACTCCTTTTCAAGGGTCTGCAAAGTTTGAAAGGTGTCTATCCCTTTTAAAAGTAACCAAGTGACTAGTTGACCAGGGAAAAAATCAGCAAAGACAATAAACCATCATGTGAACCTTTGAAGTTGTTATTACAATTTTATTCAAATAATTATACAATCGGAGTTATTTTAAGTCAAGGAGTCAGTTTTTACAAAGAGCAGATAAGAAAGAGTAAGAAGATTTATTCAAGCAGCCAGGGTCTTCAGGTTAGTCAAAAGAAGAATTTTATTGTGAAGAATATAAATTTCAGTTTCAATAACAGAATGAAACACTTCCAGAGGTGGACATGAGAATGAAGTATCTGAACAAAGGCATAACTACATGTTGCAGTTGCAATTACAGGTTGTAATCATGCAACAGGCTATATACCTTCTTTTCACTGTTTTCCCAGTCACTGTGACATCAGCAGTTCTTCATGCAGCAGGTGGATGCAGATGTATCTGCAGACCAGAGAGTGAGCACCCCTCCACTTACCACCACCCCCCAAACCCCTATCCTCCATCCCCCTCCATCCCCACCTCCCACTGTCCTCCCATCTCCCACTCCCTACCCCCACCCCACTCTTGCACAGGGGCAAGGATAGGAAGCCCTCAAGGCAGCACCACATAAGGCTCTGTTCCCAGGATTTCCAAAAAATATGTGGAAATTAGTTATCATTATTTTCCTTTCTTAGAGCTTCCTTCACATCTTTGTTTCTCAAAAAATAGATAGGGGATTCAGGACTGGCATCACCACTGCGTAAACTCTAGCAACTGTCCTGGCTCAGAGGATAGCTGGGTATGGGCTCAGGTACATGAACAGTAATGTGCCAAAGAAGAGGCACACAGCAGGGAGGCAGGAAGCATAGGTGAAAGAGGCCTGGAACCTACCCCGGGCCAGGCTCATTCTCAGGATAGTGTTGAGAACTAAGAGGTAAGAAACCAAGATGGTGAGGACACAGCTCAAAGAGTTAAACCAGAAAAAATGAAGAATAGGATCTCACAGAGTAAGGTGTCCACACAAAACAGATACAGGATGGGAATCCATCACAGAACGGAGTGACCACGTGTGTGCCACAGAATTTCAGACTGAAGATACAGCTTGTATGGATAAGAGAACTGAAAAAGCTTGCACCGTCAGGGCCCATAATGGGACAGGCACAGACACAAGGAGATGTATGTCTGGGTTGAAGGTCACAGACAGCAGCGTATGGTCATAGGCCCTGGTAGCAATGAGATTGCCCTTGCTGGTGGCGAGCTCTGCGTAGAAAAACATCTGAGTCATGAAGCCAAGGTAGGGGATTACCTTTTTCTTGGCCAGGAAGTTCACTAGAGTTTGGACAATCATGGAGGAGCCGCAGAAATCCAAAAAGGAGAGGCTCTTTAGAAGCCAGTACCTGGATGTATATAGGGGGCACTCAGCTGAGTCCAAAGAAACACCATGAGATCCCCAGTGTAGCGATGAGGTACATGCCCAGGAACACTCTGAAAAGCAGTGTCTGGAGCTGGGAGTCATTGGTGAAGCTCAACAGCTTAATGTCTGTTCTTGGCTCAGACTTGGCCCTTCCGTATTTCTTTAGTGCTCCACCATGTAGCAAGAGGTGACCGCTGGAAGGAAGTAGAACCACAGGGGCTGTCAGTGGGTCAAGAGCTACCCTAAGGACAAGCTTCAAAGACTGGTCTCACTGAGAACGGGTGGCTCTGGAAATGGAACTCAACCTTAATGAAGGCCTCCTCCACTTGGTTGGTTGGTTGGTTAAGTATTACTTGAGCAGCAATGGAAAAAAAATACACAATTTGTTGTCTTAGGGATCTTAAAGAATTCAAAATAATGAAACAGTTACTTAGCAAATATTTGACAGTCTTCCCTAAGCTTAGCTGTCTCTTCTCCTTTTCAGAAATTCAAGAGTGTTTGACTCCTGGGACGTTTTATTCTAGAGACATGTCTTTCATGTTTAAGCACAAACTCTGGGGTCCTTGCACCATTAACTAGCTGTATAAACTTGGGAATGTTACTTAACCTCTTTAAGCTTCAGTTTTATCATCTGTAAAATAAGAATAACAGACTAATCTCAAAAGCTCACTGTAAAAGTTCAGTGAATTAATCCATGTAAAGCACCGAACAAAGCCTGGCATGTTGAGTAAGTTCAAAGAATATTAACTTTATTCTCACAGGAAGTTAGAACTAGAATACTTAAATGTGGCAAATTGAAATAAAAAATTTGGCAAACAACCTACCACCAAACCATATAAATAGACACATGGACTCAGCCAAAGTGACTGAATAGACTTTCAGAGGGTCGCAGATATCCTGAAAGAGATGAAGGTGGTTGTTGGTTCAACTATAAAATTGCCTCTGTAGGCCTGGCATGGTGGCGCACACCTGTAAATGGCAGCCTAGGAAGCCACAATTGGGGCCAGGGATCATGGCTCGAGTCCTGCCAGGGGCATGTAGCGAGACCTAGTTCCAAAAATATATAGCTGGGCATGGTGGCGCGTGCCTGGAATCTCAGCTACCTGGGAAGCTGAGGCTGGGGATTGCTTGAGTTCCTGGTACCCCAGGCAATGTGAGCCTGTGGTTCCACAGGCAAAAACAGTGAAACCTAGTCTCATAAAAAAAAAAAAAATTGCCTCTGTGAACCTGGCACAAGCAGGGCTACTGTGGGTGGTAATTATAATGAGCACTGGCATGTGAAGAGATGGGTTAATATATGGCTTCAAAGAACAAACCTTTCTCTCAAGAATAGCAGCCTAAGGGAGAGCTCCAACCATCCTTCACAAAGGTTCTGGTCATGTCCAGTGAACAGAATGACCTAACACTCAGAGCTGTTAAGGCCAGAGAAGAAGGATCCCCCCTGCTGCCCCTGCTACCTGACACACACTGAGGATTGGGGCATTTCAAAAACACCTTTTCTGGCCAGGTACAGTGGCTCGTGCCTGTAAGCTTCAGCTTATGAAGTGGCCTGGGCTAGGGATCACGGTTCAAGTCCCGCCTGGGGCCCATAGTGAGACCTAGTTCCAAAAAAAATAGCTGGGCATGGTGGCATACGCCTGTAATCCCAGATACTTGGGAAGCTGAGGCTGAGGACTGCTTGAGTCTGTGGTACCCTGGGCAACGAGAGCCTGCAGTTCCATGGGCAAAAATAGCAAGACCTAGTCTCAAAAACAAAAAAACCCACCTTTTCTTTTCTGTTCCAAGAATAAACAAG
This sequence comes from Uropsilus gracilis, assembly GCA_004024945.1. NCBI lineage: Eukaryota > Metazoa > Chordata > Mammalia > Eulipotyphla > Talpidae > Uropsilus > Uropsilus gracilis. The sequence goes on from PVHY01032296.1 coordinate 10,798, forward strand.
GTCACAGATGCACTACCCACTACCCAGTCTCCTCTGCTCCACTGACTGTGATTCCTGAATATATTTCTGGGTTCCACAGCCTGTTATCTTATGTGTTTTGGTGAGTAACCTCACTTGTGAAGCCAGTAGATGTGGTTGTGGAGGAGAGAAAAGGGCAACAGTGAGCCCGCTCTTCCTTGCCCTAGAAAGTACAAGAAAAACACAGCCATGAGAACCTTGGGTAGGATCTGGAAAGAACCATATTGACCAAGCAGCATCTGGGACCATCAAACTGCCAGGCAGGGGATGATGGCACACTCGGGCAACTCCTTGTAGCCATCACCTAGGTAAAGAAGGCACTGTGGTTGTTGACAGAACACTGTGCATGGGAAGCAAAGCATGCAGTGATTCCCAGAGAGATAATGTGCCATCAACGACCTGAGACACTCAATCTGTAAGAGTGCAAATTTGAACACAGGGTATTGGTAACTTTTTTAGGAATAGATGGAACATAATTACGATTCATTTGATGCCACTGAGATGTAATATTCAGCCCTCTTAACACAACAGCTGCTAGTTAATAATAAACTACTTTATTGCAGAGATCTGGGAAGCTCTAGATTTTGATTGTGAATGTCACTGACCCTTTTGTATCAAAAGCCAAATGACCTTCAAAACAAATTATAAGGACTTCAAAGAAATAACTGTAAAAACTACAAGGATTTCAAGGAAATTGAGAAATGATTAAGAATAGAGAACTTCTCAGGCATGGTGGCCTGCACCTATGATCCAAGCACTGAAAGGTAAGAGGCCCGGGATCGCTTGAGTTCGCGGGTTCAAGACTGCCCCGGGCAACATAGCAAAACCTGGTCTTGAAAAAGCAGCTGGGTGTGGTGGCAGGCACCTGTAATCCCAGCTACCTGGGAGACTGAGGCTGGGGATCACTTGAGTCCGTGGAATCAGGACTACCCCAGGCAACATAGTGAGAACTAGTCTAAAAAAAAAGCCAGGTATAGGCCGGGCACGGTGGCTCGTGCTTGTAAGCTTCAGCCTATGAAGCGGCAGGGGCTAGGGATCGCGGTTCGAGTCCCGCCTGGGGCCCGTAGTGAGACCTAGTTCCAAAAAAATAGCTGGGCGTGGTGGCGCATGCCTGTAATCCCAGCTACCTGGGAAGCTGAGGCTGGGGATTGCTTGAGTCTGT
>PVHY01032297.1:0-11983 GCA_004024945.1 Uropsilus gracilis
CCTGTGGGACATCATGCAGTCTACCTCGGTAGTTTATATTTCTTGGAGATTTCAGTGCACGAATGTAAGATGCTCTCTTTCCTTTAACTGTCTAGATTCCAGAGCCCAGAGTTCTCTGGAGATGAAGTACTTCTGCAAAATAACATTGCTTGCCTTTCTCCCTGGCCTCCTCTCCACCGACCCACTCAGGGAGGTCTGGAGAAGAGGTGCACAGGATTCAGATGGGAGGAAGAAATCACTGCAGGGCAACTGGGCACACTTGGGATGGGAGAGCTGGTCACTTCCAATCTATCTTGGAGATAGGGTGGGAGGACAGGCTTCCGCCTCGGGTTCTCTGTGTGCGGGTCTGTGTGGTTCAGACCAATCATAGGTCCCGGAATACTGCACAAGCCCACCACCTTGCGGGATCAGACCTGGCCCCTTCATCAAGCTGCATCAAGGCTGTTCCAACACCTCAGGCACCGGCGGTACCGCCCCGCCTCTTTACAACGGCAACCTAGCGATCAGCCACTGGGTGGCAGCAGAGCACCGAGGCACCAACCGCCCCCGCGCGTCCTGGTTGTTCTCTTATGCAGAACTTAGGAAAAGATGTGCTAGTGCTGATTTTAGAGAAAGAGCTACTCATACAAGACTGGAGGCTTTACAGAGGGCCACCGCGGTAGTTGAACTGCGTCGTCAGGAGAAAAGTTCCTTTCTGAATACAATAGTAAACCAAACAAAAACAATCGCCCGCCCTCCAACCAAGCGATCTTTAATGAAACAGCTTCCGAGAACACAATGCAGCTTGGGTCTTGCTGCTTTGGGCCTGACAATTGGAGGGGTGGTTCTCCAAGGCCTTTTCTCCCGGCAGCTTGACAGAGAAAATGTGGTTTCCTGGGAGGCTGTGGACGCCAGCGGAGGCAGTGATGCAAGCTTGAATGATGTGGGTAGCTGCAGGCTGCGGCTCCGCGGGCAGATGCAGAGGTGGGGCTCCCGGATGGACCGAGTGCTTCGGAGGAACATTCCATCCACCTCTAAGGCGGAGCCTGCGGAGTAGATGGCCCGTGCAGACACAAACCTGGCTAAGCTGCAGCCCAGAGGAAGGGAAAGGAGGGCGGGGAAGAGGGGAGGCGACAGGAGCACTCTGCTAGCACTCAGAACACCTGAGAGTCCTGTCTCCAGAAGACCTAACGGTTCTTAGAATTCAGTAAATCCATTCCATCATCCCTTCTCCCTCGCTCCCCCATCCCCACTTCGAGAGAGACTTTTTTTTTAGAGTGCTGTCAAAATCCTTTAAGAAACCAACCTATTTCAGCCCAGGCTGTTACACTTGCAAAAGCCATCTTCTTGCTGAAGATTTTTTCAGCTTGCCTGAGAGCTATTTTTATGGCCTTGGGGACTGCATGCAGGCTATACATAAGGCCACTGGGAGGAAGCTAGAATCAGAGCCAGGGAATAGCCTTCCTCACCGCCCGGTCTTCCCACCCCCATCAGAGACCTTCTCTTTCACGATCATGTAGGTAGCCCTGAATTTCAAGGGCAGTTGAGAGCTATAAGTTTGCAGAGAATAAGAAATACAGGATGCTCAAGGGTTGCTATCTTTATGGAAGTGCTGACTTCCTCACCTCTCAAGGTGTCCCTAGACTTCAGTGAGACCTCTGCTATCTGTTAATCCGCTCTTCACTAGCCTGGGTTAGTGGACCATTTACCCTACATAAGTGCATGTTAGGCTCATCCTTCTGGTATTTATAGATTGACTGAAATTTCTCTTGCTTCACCCTTGGTTAACGTTGGCTGGAAAACAGCATTTAAATTCTTACATTCAAATTCTGCAGTTATACTTTCACCTATCAACCCACTAAAATCAATTAGCTTATTTTCCCAAGGACATGAAAAAGAGGAGCTTGACAAGAATATGAAGAATATGAAGTAAACCAAGAATATGAAGTAAGCCAAAGTGTGTGTGTGTATGTGTATATATATATATATATATATATCACATATATATATATCATCCAAAGAATATGAGTGTGGTGCATTGAAATGTACTATGAGATTAAAGGTCACGTTTGCCACGACTAATATCCGCTTGTTGCAATTGGGAAACTGAGGATCCTAATGATAAAGTAGATGTTGTTGCAGGATACTCATGTGTCAAAGTTACCCTGAACTGTGCATGCATCTGCTACAGAGGTGAGGTTTGTTCATGTGCGTGCCTGACAATTCAGGGAAGGCAGGGACCCCAAGAAAGGAAGGGTTTGGAGAGGGCACATCAGAGGAGTGGCTCTTGGGTAAACAAGACATCAGGATGAGTCCAAGCTCCAACCTACCTAATAGCACTTATTGACAAAGAAGAAGAGTTGACTTAAATGACCTGGCATCAGAGACTCCAGGAAAGACTCCTGGAAAACCCAGGACCTTATCAGGCAACGAGTTCAAATGGGAACTAACAGTCACCCATTTGTAACCCCCACCTGGGAGAGATTTTTGGGGGTGAGCTGGAGGCTGTGTATTTGCTGCACCTGGCTCTGCCTCACAAACCTGGAGGGTACTGATGAAGGGTTGTGGACTGCAGATGTGTGAGCAGTGCAGCTCCTGGGGGCAGGGATCTGGAAAAGACTGTGGAAGGGAAAAACCAGAAAGAAGAAGGAGACTCTTGGGTGGATAAGGCATCTCCAAATTCCAATTTTTTGGGCTTTGTGAATTGAATTAAGACAGATAAAAACCAATTTGTTGGTTCATTTGTCCTGATGTTTTCCTGAATTTCAAACATGATTTCCTTAATTTTACCCTTGAATATCGAACTTAGCATGTTGATTGCAGATATAGTGCAATTTTATTTATGAACAGATATAGAAATGTGAATTTCTTATTTATTGTGGCTTTGTATTAGTAGTTCAAAATGACTGTACCAACTTATCTTGTGACAAATAACAAACAAGTACACTAATTTTACCATATAGAGACTGACATTAATTACAATAATATTTTTTGACTATTTTCCCCAAGGCATCATTTCATATACCACAGGACTCCAAAATGACCAGAAGAAAGCAGGGTCTACTGCTCTTAAGTCACTTGTTCTCAGGTCATGACTATAAGACAGCGGGTCTTAATCAGGTAAGTAACTGTACGGTCCTTTATTTCTTCACTGTGTTGTGTATTCCCATAAGTTGAAAATAAACACGTAACCCCTGACCTAGATTCGTATCATCCTTTTGCGTAAGCACCTTCAGTGAGTGTCCTGTAGACAGACTAGATGAAGGAAGGGGTCAGCTGGTGGTGGTTTTGGAGGTGGCAGCACTAAGTTGCACAGTGATTTTAAGCAGACCAACACCAAGCCAGGGAGTAGTCAGTTCTTGCACTGTTACAGAGAAGGAGGAGGGGCAACCCAGGACCCCCAAATCTGCATGTTCTAAGTGGATTCTGCCACCTGCTGCATAAAGACAAATGCACTCCTTGTGTGTAAGACTTCAGTAGAAATTAATTTTAATATAATAAGTATGCAATAAAGGAAAGACAAATATGTGGTTAAAATAGCTTCCAAGTAAATAGTCAAAGTCACCCATTCCCTCATGATAAGTGCCTATTCAAACAAGGTTGGCCCAAAGCAGGACCACTGGTCGAAAGCAAGTCCTAAGTCTAAGACCCCTGCTGGCGAGGATCCAGGAAAGGGAGGAAAGGGAAGAAGGGACCAGGTAAACTTGGGACGAAAGGGACCAAATCAAACCTAAGTCAAAATAAAGGCTGCCACTGTCACCTTAACCCTGGGCTTCTCTCATGTCTTTGTCTCTTTCAAATGTCTCCTTCCTTGTCCCCCAAGTTCCTGGTACAAGTTCAAGGCCAAGAAGCAAGTGCAACTTCTTCACACAAAACTCTGCTCCATGTGCCTCCTCCAGGTCCTCTCGATCTCTCTCCTTCCTTCTCCCAGGCTTTTCTCAATTCTTCCCTGCTCAGCTCCACCTTGGGGGGGGGGAGAGAAGCAGGGAACCTGAACCTCCCCTTTCCCTGGGAGTCCCGGTTACTGTCCCAGTGTGCCGACTTCCCCCACTGACCCACACTGACTGTAACCTAGTGTGCTTCCTGCAGGGGGAGCTTTGAAAGGAGAGGAATTAGACTCCATGTCTAGGGAAAGAGCATCTTGGGAAGAGGTCTTAAGAAATACAGACTTCTAACCTTGCTGAGTATAATGAGAAAAACTTGGAAATCTTATTTGGATCCAGAAAACCTCATACTTTAGAGAGGTTGATTTAAGTTGAAAAGTAAATCTCCTCTTGTGATCCTTTTATTATATTTATTCATGCTTATTTATTCTTCAGTGTGCTCTCCAAGGACTTGAGGCAAGTCTCCTGTTCTCCAGGAGAATGAGGAGTTAAAAAAGCGTGAAGCCACTCTCAACTCAGACGAGGCCATGGAGCTAAGTTCAACTTAAGAAATGTGCAGATATAACTTCAGAACTTTGTGGGATAATTCAGAGAAATCACAGAATGCTGCAGGCAGAGAAGCAAGCTGTTTCCATATTAACATTCAAAAACCCACTTCTTGGGAGAGATTCTGAATAATTTGAAATGGATGCAGTGATTACTTCCTACAGGAAGAAAATGAAAGACATGAATATCATTCACCTCTTTATAGTAGGGCAATTAATTTGCCTGCTCAGGGAAAGCTGTGCATATAGCTTATTGCCGTTTCTGCTCAACATTTAGGAGAATGTGCTCCATACAGTCTTGGTGAGAAGAATTTATAACAGTTGACTGACCGCATTAGTCATCATATCTACCCAGATCTGTTAGAACAAACAATACTCTATCTTGTGGGATAGTCTCTGATTAAAGCAGACTGTTTTTGACCTTCTCTTTTCCTGTTCAAGAATTTTCCCCATGACTCTTTTGAAGAAAGAAACATTTAATAATATAGCAGATGAAATCAAACTCAGAGTGATCTAGTAACAGGGATGGCAATACTGAGATTTGAAAATAATGTAAGTGGCTTGGCAAAATGGCTGGAACTCATGTGATGAAGTTAAAACTTCAAAGATTAAGATGAAACAAAAACAGTGTCCAAATATTGAATGAGAATTGTTCTTGGGAAAAGGTTTGAGAGTTACAAGATAAAGAGATAACGACAATTTAGCATCTAGATTAAGTTCATTTGCCTGTGGACTTGCTGGGCGGGCACATCCCAGCCTGCAGAATACTGTTGACCTGCCATCTGAGCAAGCATCTAGAGCCAGCTGTATAGGCAGACAGACCTCTGCGCTGGTTAGGAGACTGGAGAGCTCACAGTGTATAAAATTTGGGGGCATTTTAAGGAAGAGTAGAGTGTCAAATCCTAATGTAGCAATGAGCTCACGCTCTGTCTACAAGCGAGAACAAAGCTTTCATTTGATTTGTAGTCTTCAGGGGAATTGCCATCTGAGCACCATTCAGAGAAACAAAGACTGGTCCCTTCTTTGTTTTCATTATTATTGCATGAGAAGACAAACCTCCGTGAAAGTAGGAACTCTGTTTGGTTCTAATCCTATTGTGAGAGGGTGCTCTCTGAAAAATGTGCTAAATGGGTAGGTTTAACTAATGGATGTTTCAAATGGACACATATTATTTTGATGCACATGGGAACTTACCCCAAATCATTGTTTTTCAAGAACTGAAAGCTTCTCTGGGAGGTCAAGATTCTGAGCATCTAAGCGTTTGGGGGTAGAGAGTCTACTTTGCATGGGATGGTGGGTCTTCATGGTGTTCTGAGAAGGGAAGAGACCCAAGGGGTTGAAGAAGTTTTCATTGGGAAAGAAGTGCTCTTGGGGATCTACTGAATCCATAGACTTTTGGTATTTGGTTAGGCTTTTGAATGTAAATAATAGAAGCTGATTTGGGGGCTTGCAGCTCATTGGGAAGTCATGGAATCAGTTTGACAAGCAAACCAGAGCCTTGTTTATCCTGATGGGTCAGGAGGCAGGGAACACACAGTGCTTTACATAATTCTGGGTGATACAATTCGCTGACCACTGTAGGAGGCATGGGTAGGACTCTATTTTCCAAGACCCTGAAATAGGAAAACCTCTCAGATAGGTGGTAAGCTGATTGCTTACCAGTTGGCCAGTATGGTCAGTGTCCCCTACCCATGCTGAATGTGCATCCTCCTGATGATCTCCAGGTGTTTGGGGACAGCCTTGCCCTGTAGGCCTGGGGCACAAGGTGGGTTTGCGCTCAGTTCCCAGCCAGCAGCCTCTCCCAAGCACCCTGTCTGGTGATGTGTAACACGTGTCTCTTTGTGGGCCATGGCTGAGGATCAGCATGAGGTGTATCAGTCAGCACTGAGCATTGGAGATCTCATAGCACTAACATCAGTAAAAGTGAGTCTTCCAGTTTGAGAAAGTGCCCGATGACAAACCCTGGGCCTGGGCGCTTCCATGGAGCAATGACTTCCTTCTCACATTCTCAAGGAACCTGTTATTGTTCCCACTTCCTAAATGGAGAAACAGGCCAGTCAATGCACAGTAACTTTCCCCAGGCAGTAGGATGGAGAAGTAGATGAGCTGTGTGTGTAGGTCTTGGCCTGACTTTGTAGGCTGAATTTTCCCATTATGTCGCTGGGAAAATAGGGTGGATGGAGTGTTTCCCTTTGCCATTGCTAAGTGCCTGTGTCAGACCCTTAGATGAGAATGTGATCTTCTCTGCTTGCTTCATGTGACTTTACAGGGTGAATTCTCCCATCATGTCACTGGGAAAAAGGGTGGGTAGTGTTTCCCTTTGCCATTGCTAAGTGCCAGCGTCAGACCCTTAGAGTATGATCTCTGCTTGCTTCATGAAATGAAAATATTTATTTGTAAAGGAAAGAAACTCCTTAAGGGTGAGACCAATGCCACCCTAGTCTCTGGGATGGTCACATGGGTCACCAGACAGCACATGCTGTCCCTCAGGGAGCACTGGCTCTGACTTCTGTTCCTGGACACTTTCTCCTCTCTAGGCAGGGCCCATGTGTGATGCTGGGTCCTTTCCCTGTCTGGTCTTCCTTTACTCTTCCCCTTTTTTTTTTGTTCCCTTCCTTTCCCTTTCTTTTGTTTTCTATTTTTCCCTTTTAAATATTCTGGCTTATGTTTTATTTCTTCCACATTGTTTTTAATCAAGACAAAGTCAGTTTACATCATTGTATCTACTTTAGGAGTTATGAATTAAAGTCTCCACAAATTTTCACATCCTGACCACCACCATGGCCCCTGTAATCCCCTACCATGCTCCATTGGAGCCTTTCTCTTCCTCCTGCTTGCCCCCGCCCTTTTCCATCTAAGATTCAGATATCCTTGAAAGAGAAGACCCTTCCTCATGACACTGAGAGCTGAGCCCAAAGGTGTATTTGAAATGACTAGAGCATCGGCAATAAGCTGATGATTAATTTATCACAAGGTGGGACATTTGTTCTTTCACCAAATGTTTACTGAGCATCTCTGAGGTAATAAGCATTGTGTGTGGCATACTGAAAGATAACTTTTTTTTTTAGACTAGTAGAAAACAGGTCATTAGAATACAACTTGGGAAGTACCACAGAGGAAATTAAAAACAGAGGAGTGGGAACACAGAGAGAGGCCACTAAAGCCAGCCAGGGAAGGCGTATGGTGGGCAGCAAGTTCAAGAGCAAGTGAGGAAAAGCCTCCTAGACAGAAATAAAGTGCAGATTGAGGTTGGGGATGAGGGAGGCGATAGAGGTAGAGATGGATGTGGTGGATGGGCACTCAGGGTTCGTACTAGGTTCACTGGTCTGAAGCACTGCTTGCTGACTTGGGAGCTCAAGAGATGTGACTAAAAAGGTAGTGGGCAGAAAGTAAAAAACATTTTAGGAACTTGGATTTGAATGGTAGGTAGAATGGGGTCATTCTTTTATTGAATAAGCACTCCTAGAACACTGCTTTTGTGCCAGATATTGTCCTCCTAGCACTATTGAAGAAACAAAAACTATGATCATTCCATTTTACACATAGGCAAACCAAGATATGGGGATGTTTATTAACTTGCTTGGCTAAACTTGGGTAAACATTACCCAGGAAGTAATGGGTGGGTATGTATGAATGCTCAGCATCTGAAACCAGGCTGTCCAGTTTCAGGGTCTGTGGTCTTAGCCACTGTGCTATGTGACCTCATTTAAAAATTCTAAGCAGAGAAATGATGTGACAAAGAGAAGTGCAGAATGACTGTGCTGGCTACAGTGAGGGCCATGTGTGAGAAGGGAGGGGAAGATAGTCTGTGAGATCTGCATTCAAGAAGGGTCAGGGTATAAAAAGAGAGGTGTCTTCCACAACCAGCCCAAAGATGCTATCCCTGAATCTGAGGGTTGTAATTGCTTCCTGCAGGGTGTAGACAATAGAGCCTCATGACAGCTTTGTGAATGTAACCTTTTTAGGTCCTGGAATAGATGCACACTTGTGGTATTTAGGAAAGAGCAACAGAGATAATGATGGAATGGAGGAGGGATGATCAAAGTTAGAATTAAATATTGCCGAGCCAAGTGCCTCCCAAGGGCTCTAGTGGAAAGCACTGGGATGAGTCAGGTGCACAGAAAGCAAGAGGGAGTGGATCAGAGAGGGGAGGGCAGAGGCAACAGTCTACAGGTTGGACATGGCCACAGAGTACCTTCCGTGACCCAGGCATGATCAAGAGCACAAAACTGTGGATATAGGCAGGGCCAAAAAGAGGGGTAACATGGTAGCTGGACATGATGAGACATCTTGTGGTAGTGAAGTATAGGGGAGAAGCAATGTCTTCAGTGGTGCTAGAAGGACAATATCTGGCCCCCATCCCTCTGGGTTCTTCTCAGACTGGTTGAGCAATCAAATTAAATCAAACAGATTGGCAGAAGAAAAGTCCATGGCATCTTCTGGCCAGGAACCACCAGAAAGGGGTTAGGCAAGTCCTGGAGAACTGGGACAGAAGGAAAGACTCAAAACTCAAAATGTGCCAGGTGATTCAACATGGAGTTGAGATAACTGCTGCCATGTCTGTGCCAGGGGCCACAGCAGCATCCTCATGTGTCTGTTCCAGCGACCTCTTCCAAGTGTCTCAACATGTCTCTTCTCCAAGCACCTAGGTATAAGTGAGAGCCAGAGAATCAACAGCCAGAGGGGCCCTTCTGCCTTCTATTGTTATGGCAATGGTCCCAGGAAGATGGTCAATGACCCAGAGAGGTGGAGGAAAGAGGTTTTGCTTGTTTATACTTTTGGGCTCAGTGGGATAGAACCGGAAAGGCTGAACCTGGAAAGTCAGGGGAGAGTGGATTTTATAGCGTTCCCTGATAATTAGGAGCTGGTTGCTATACAGAAGCCAAGTAGCTGGTGGTCCCTCATAGGGGAAGTGGGTTGTGGTCAGGTCATCCTGACTCTACACCTGGCAATAGGCGGGGCTGGACAACTGGGTTGGGAAAGTTCTTCATTGTGGGCTGCTTCTGATTTGGGTAAAATTTCCTTGTCACTATGTTATGCAGGTCCACCTGGCTGCTCAGCTCTACCCCTAGTTTCCAGTGGCTCCCCTGCCTAGGAGGGCAGGTTCAAAGCATAGTGGACATGTAATCCCCATGTTAGTGGGGGTGGGGAAATGTTACCACCCTTTATGAAGGTATATCTGTAACAAAGCTTCATTTACTGGAATAGTTCTCTTAAAATCTGTTGGTCTTCTTTCTGAGTTCAAATCTTCACTTTGATTATCCAAAAGCTTCTTTGTCTCACTGTCTTTGAGACTTTATTTTTGGTTAGCACCAGAAATAACCTCTTTATTGGAGAAATCTGATAGCAGAACATACATCTAAAGCTTCTGGTTTTGCCATGTGAGTCATCTCTCCTCATCAGGGGAGATCTTTCCACTCTCCTTTATGCCCCAGACCCGTATCCTGTTGCTTATTGCAATAATTTAATCCTTCAATCTGTCCCACGTATGCTAGAATTCATAGGTACTTTACAATAAATTCTCCACATGTGTGTAATAAAATTTGGTGTATTTCTTCTACTGTTCTGTCTGATGTTAATTTGTTTGCAGGACTAACCTGAAAAGAACCTAGAGGAATATTTTCCCATGCATCCCAATAGCTGGGGCTATCAGATGGACTGATACATATGAAGGGTCAAAATATTTGTATTTTGGAAACCCAGATAGAGAAAGAGTTAGGCAGGCAGCCTCATTCCTGCTCTGAGAAGTACCAAAAAGCAAAATTCAGCCTGTTAAAAAATAAAATTTATCCAGATACATTTAGGGACCTAACTGGCTTTATTAAATGATTCATGAAACAGGTAGCATCCCATCTAGCAAGTAGGAAGATGTTATAAGTTTGGGCAAAATGGAAGATTTTTATAACCAGAGAGGGTGTGACAAGGTCATTGGCAAAAGAAAAGGTGGTCTCAGGCCAAGCCACCTTCCTACTGGGGAAGGCAAGGGTCTTATCATGTAGAAGATCATACTGGTGCTGACTTGGAGATTCCAGACTGATTTAGGATTCCACTTTGGGGAGACATTGAAATAACAACTAGATTTGTTTGTGTTCAGGTGGGGCCTGGGCTGAAGATTCTATTTTGGGTCTACTGTTTCTTTTTTTACAGAGGGAAGAAGACAGTGCTTCAAGACTGCTTCCCTCCTAACCTGGAAGCCGCTGAGATATTCTTTCTTTTGAAACAGAGATGTAATCTAGTATTTGGCTTCAAAGTTTATCTTGCAAGAAAACCCAGCCAGGTTTCTGAGTCATGGGGGGAAGGGACTGTCCTTCCCTCTTCTGCTGCAGACTGACTCACTCCCTGGAGATGGACAGGGGGACAGATTGCCTGATTGTCTCAGGCGTGGGAGCTACAATGCAGGATTCAAAGCTGTTCCCCGAGAATTACAGGATTTACAACCCACTGAAGGGAACACTTATTCCAACTATGTTCTTGCAGTGTGACACTTTACTTGTAATTGCTTTAGTGGAGGTAGTGCAGGTCCCAATGTTTTTGGGCAATCTCAAGTTTTTCTTCTAGAGGTATTAGACCTGCTGACTTTGAATTTAAAACCCTGCAGTCAGGTCGGTCTGCTCTTGGCCTGTGTATTAGTTTGGTCCCTTTGCAAAAATGCTGCGTGTATATTAGAATCTCTTAGTATCCTCCCCCACTCCCAGCAGATGGCATCATCTGATGACTTACCAAAGCCCCAAAGCAGCAAGAGTGGCCCCCTTTCTCTCTCTGAATTTGTCAGAGCAGAACTGACAGCTGTTCAGGCTCCCAGGGTAGGTGGGAAGGAGTGGGTCTAAGGGCCTCCATTTTCTTTCTTTCTTCATTTTTTTAGAGACTGGGTCTCACTATGTTGCCCGGGGCAATTCCGAACCCACAGACTCAAATGATTACTAGCCTCAGCTTCCCAAGGCTGGGATTACAGGTGCGCACCACCACACCCAGCTATTTCTTCAGACTAAGTCTCGATATGCTGCTGCCTGGTAGTCTTGAACTCACAGACTCAAACGATTCTTAACCTTAGCCTTCCAAGGCTGGGATTACAGGTGCATACCACCGTGCCTGGCTCAATGGGCCTCCATTTTCAACATGCACAGGCTGAAAGCACACCCCACACCCGACTCCAGGGGGAGGCAAGAATGGTGGTGTCCTCGCTGCTGTGTATGCATCCCTTAACCATGGATGACCGAAGAAGATGGGATTTCTAATCTTTCCTTGTTTGAAAAGCTCTGGTTGTGTCTGGCAGCTGCTAATAAAGTGGTAATGATATCGGGTCGAAGCACGAGGCAAAAGCCTCCAAATTGCAAACCCCAAGGTCCGTTTCACCTGCGCCTAGCAGTTGCCACTCCAAATACCAATTAACAACAGGGTTTTATTAACAAGGGAGCTGAACAGGGAGAACAAAACATCGTGAAAGCCGCACGTGGCAGTTATCTTACCCCAGTCACCATTCTCAGACCCAAAGGTCCCCAAGGCACAGTGCACAGTCCAATGACGAATCCTTTGCCCCTCTGAACCTCAGAGGAAGGCACTTTGGCAAAGTCCAGT
>PVHY01032298.1:0-11981 GCA_004024945.1 Uropsilus gracilis
CAGGAAGGGCGCCGCGGGCCACCCACTCTAGGCCTCAGCCCGCAGCTGCCCGCCCACTCTGCAGGGATGGACATGCTCTGGGCCCTTAGGTGCAGCTGGCCCCCGGGACACAGGTCCACCCCGCAGCTCCCCCCCGAGAGGGGCAGCTCAACCCCTGTGGGGACTCAGGAACCCCACCACCAGAGAAAGTAAAGGGGGGGGGCTCGGTTCCCCGCTCCACCTGGTACCGGTGAGCGCTGGCTGCTGGCTGGGCAGGGACACCCCTGGGCTCAGGTCCAGGCCCAGGGCCGCCCCGCCCGGCCCCCAGCCCGTCTGCTGCCCACAGTCCCTGCCAGGGCCCGCACTCCTCGCCTGCACCCCCCCCCCCGCCCCCAGGCGGTCATCCCAGCCGGGAACAAACTGCCAGAAACAAGCCGTGTCCAGCGACGCCCATGGCGGCTCCAGGGAAGGCGGGAGCCCCTCGGGCGACCCCGGGCCCAGGCTGCAGGTGGCGGGCCCGCAGCTGCGGGCAAAGCAGACCCCGACGTGACGCCCTCAGCCTCGAGGCCCCGGACAACCTGGTGCCCCTGCCGCCTCTCCCAGCACCTGCCCCTCGGGAAGAGGGCACCGCATGGTGGAAGCGAGGCGGCAGTCGGCCAGGGGGTGCAGCGTGGGGTGGCCCCGCTCTGGACCTGGGCTTCGCGCCCTCACAGCAGGAGCGTGGGCGGTGCAGCGGGGGCTCTGGGGCCCCAGAAGGAGACCCTGGGCACACAGCTCCCAGCCGGCCCGCCCGGCTTGTGTCCAAGCCTGCCGGGAGGCGAGGGGAGGCGGTGCTGGACAGTCGCCCTTCCAGGCCCTGGCCGCGCCAGGCCGCACCCCGCAGCTTTGGGGCACGTGCCGGGTCAGCGGCTGGACCCCAGGTGTGTGGCACGACAGATGGGTGGACGCAGCAAAGAGGAACTGGCGACGCAAGGACCGCGAGGCCCGCAGCCGGCACCTGCTGGACAGGGCGATGGGAGGCCGGGGTCAGCGGGGCCGAGACGCTGCAGGTGGGGGGAGGACAGACCACGCTTCCTCAGGGGCACGGGCTGAGGCCAGGTCCCACCCGACAGCCAGAGGCCCCTCGGGGCTCCGGCCTCCGCGCCTGCGGGGCGGGCAGCACACAGGCCACCCCCCAGGCACAGACACCACACACCCCGCTGCCAGCAGAGCCGCAGGCCCAGGAACGGGCCTCCCCAGCCCCTTCTCCCTGATCCTGGCTGCTGCTAGAGACAGGTGCAAGGAGCAGGCGCAGCCGGCCAGCAGCGGGGCAGGGGCCCCTCTTGTGGTCCAGGTCCACACGCTAAAGCGGGGTCAGAGAAGCCAGCGGGCGTCAAGGTTCCATTAGCAAAGTCAGGAGGGGTCCGAAGGCCACAGTTTGGTTTTTTGTTTGTTTTTTTGTTTGTTTGTCTTTTTGAGACCAGGTCTCGCGAATTTTGCTCGTGGAACCGCAGGCTCTCGTTGCCCAGGGTACCACAGACTCAAGCCATCCCCAGCCTCAGCCTCCCAGGTAGCTGGGATGACAGGCGCGCGCCACCACGCCCAGCTATTTTTTTGGAACTAGGTCTCGCTACAGGCCCCAGGCGGGACTCAAACCGCGATCCCTAGCCCCAGCCGCTTCATAGGCTGAAGCGGCCTATGAAGCTTACAGGCATGAGCCACCGTGCCCGGCTGTTTGTTTTGTTTTTTTTTAAAGAAACTACAAGTCCAAGAAGAAAGCATCGAGTCTTTCTCCAAGCTGGGGCAGACGGGAGGAGGCACTTCCCCAGCCACGACCCCGGCCAGAGGCCTGACTTCAGTGACACCATCGCCTGGTGTGAAAAACAAGGACCTCGGGTGGCAAAGGCCGATGGAGAAACACGGCCGTGAGAGGCGACGGCGACTACCTGTAGGTGCGGGCAGTTCGGGGGTGGAGATGGAAAGGCCCACGAGGAGCAGAGCAAGAACGGGACGTGACGGAGCTCACGCAGGTGTTTCGCAGACACTGGAAGAGACCCGGCGCGGCTTGGAACCAGACGTGTAAGACAAGACGCCAACTGCAGGTTCTGAAGCAGCCGCCAATCACACACACAACACGGAACCACGGATCGTGGGAAGATGAGCCCCCGCGCAAAATACTGCTAAATAACTCCGAGAAATACTCACTCCCAGAGAAGAGACGCAGGGGGGAAGCTGGCCACAGTGACGACCACAGTGGACAAGACAAACGCCAGCTCGCGGGGCCCGGGCTCCGAAAGCAGAGTGCAGGTTGCGATTTTGTGGATTAGCTTTGGGATCTGAGAATTCTCAAAACTGTGTCCATGTCGGTGAGTGGCCATAGCATGTCCAGATTCCAGAACCAACCCACCAAGTAATACCAAAGAGGAAGTGGCACTTTGAGATAGCAGGGAAATGGGCAGATCGGATTAAAAGATCAAGACCCAGCTCAGTGTTGCATCCGTGGAACACATTGTGTGTCCCCAGACATAAGTGGGTGAAATGGAGGTACACTTTTAAAGCAGATAGGTCATGTTAACAGTAACCAGAGCACGATGTCCCTGCTAACCACAAGATTTCCTGTTGATGGCCACATAGGTACGAGAAATGAAACGATGAGAAGAGATGGCCCAGTCACAGCCAGGGGTCAAATGGAAGTATGAACCATAAGACAACTTTATTAACAAAAGGAAGAGGTATTTATAGACACAGGGTGAGGGCCTGGCAGGGTGAAGGTCCGGCGAATTCCATGGAAGATAAGCCATCCTGAGAGACAATTGACATTCTAAAGCAAAGAGTAATTGAGGAAGGGGTTGTGTAGGGGTAGTCTCTAATCCTAGAAAGGGCTAACATGGATAAGGAAAAGGCAGGCGTGCCATCTGCTACTTCAAAAAAGGCCATTCCAGATAGCCCCTAGGTTTTCCTAGGGGCCATTAACGAGAGAGATTTTCCTTTATCTCTTCCGGCATGACTCTTCTGGAATGCAAATGGCGCACAGCAATTTCAAAATAAGGGATCTTTCCATAATTCCAAAAGAGCTAGTCATCAGGAGAACTCAATAACCCTAAAGGTTTATGCACCTTATAACAGACCTTCAAAGTCCATGAGGGAAAACGAGTAAAATTTTAAAGGAAATAAGACAAACTTACTTTTATAGGGAGAAATGTCAGCCAACAGCTCTTGACCAAGAGAGCAAACAGATAACTCTTAACAGAAAGGACAGAGGAGGTTGGAAAAACACCTCCAAGAACATGACCTAGTTGACGTTTATGGAACATGGCACCCAACACCACGCAAAACAGCCACCGAGAGAGCCTGTATCCAGGACATCGGATGAGTCTCGATACATTACAAAGGATCAAACGTTGAAGGTAAGTCTTGTGACTGCACAGTGGAGTTAAATTAGGAACCAACAACAGACAACTGGAAAATTCCCAGGACTCAACAGCACACACCTAAATAACCATGGCTCAAAAGGAGATAAAAAAAGATAAATTGAAAGTATTTTAACTGAAAAATGAAAAGCTGACATCAACAGCTATGTAAGGCAACTGACTGCAAGCCTCGAGGAAAATGGCGCCCGACCTCTACCATGGAGAAGGAATCTTAGAACACTGACCTCAACTTGCACTTCAAGAAACCTGAAAAAGAAGATGAAATTGAACACAACATTTAAGCAGAGGAAATAGTCAGGAAAGAAATCAATAGGTTTTTTTTTTTAATAGGGAAAAACCAATGAAACCAAATTCTAGCACTTCAAAAAGGTCACCAAAGTTGATAAACCTCTGGCTGACCGATTAGAGGAAAAAAGAGGGAAAAGTTACCAATATCACGAACGAGGGAAATATGTAATGCCACCACAAGTGATACAGCTATAAAAAACAGAATTATCACGACAAGCTTCATGCTAAAATTAGGTAACTTTGATGAAATGAATCTATTTGTAGAAGGACACACCTATTAAAGGTCGCACAAAGACACCAAGAAAGTAGGGCTAACCCTCTGTGGTCTAAATGACTTTCATCTGAATGACTTTCATCTCACAAGAGAATTCAGGCCAACATTGCTTCACTAGTCAACTTCAGCAAGCATTTATGGAAGAAACACTATCAACTCCAGACAAGTTGTCCCAGAAAACGGAAGAGAAAGGAACATGGCCAAGTTCCTTCTGTGACACTAGTTACCCTGACATCGGAATCAAAGAGTTATAAGAAAAATACGCTACCCCTCATGAATACAGATAGAAGACTTCTTAACACACTCCAGCTAACAGCATCCCAAATTATATAAAAGATAAGACATAATGATCAAGTGGGATTTATCCCAGGAATGTGCTAGGTCATTTCAGTACTAGACATCTAGTGACAAAGTTCATCACACTAACAGGAAAAAAGAAAAAGAAAAAAGAAAGAAAAATTATGTTATCTCTTCAATAGATGTGAGAAGATATCCGATCCAACACCCATTCATAAAAATTCTCAACAAATTAGGGACCGTAATAACTGTCCGCACACTGGCCAGGACGTCTGTCTACAAAGCCACAGATAACATCATGTGCAGCTGGAAAACAACTGGCTGAACAACACAAGGACATGCTCTCTCACCACTTCCAACAGAAGTGTTGTAGAGGTTTGCTGGTGCAATAAGGTGAAGGAAAAAAGGGAGCGAGGGAGGAAGGGAGGCAGAAAGGAGGAAATAGCATTGGATTGCAGAAGAATTAAAGCAGCCTGTGAGAGACATGAGTACCTCGGCAGAAAACACAGCGGAATCGACAAAGCAGCAGCTAGCAGTCATAAATGAACTCAGCAGAGCTGCAGATCAAGAACACACAGACACCCATTGTCCTTAGACATGGTAACAATGGGTCATCATTTAAACTGATGTCTAGATGCGACTTAGGGATACTCTAACAAGGACATAAAGGACAATCGAAGGAAAGGCACAAAACATCAGTGAGTGGAGTTCAAGGCCATTCTCATAATGAATGGACTATGACTGACCTATGGATCAGTCTCAGGGTAGGAAAAAGGTCCAAGCAGAAGAAGTCACGTCGTATGATTAGACCTACACAAAAAATTTCTAGAAAATGAAAACTAACTTACAATGACAAGGAACAGCTCTGTGTCACCGGGAGACAGGTGTGTCGCAGACGGGCAGCAGGGAGAAACCAGAGTGTAAAGGTGTGCGATGGGGAACAGAGACCCCTGAGGGGGTGCACTGGAGTGTGAGCACGGTCCCAAGGATGTGTGTATAGGTGTGTGTGTGTGTGTGTGTGTAGAACACATACATATATGTATACACACATTTATGTCAGAACTTATCAAACTGTACACTTCCAGTATGTGCAGTATATCAAATGTCAATTATACTTCCACACAGGCATTTTAAAAAAGAGCAGGATACAGATAAAATGAAGCAAAATAAAGACTTTTCATCAACAAAAACTGAAAGAATTTACCACCAGTCAATCTGTACGATGAGATATATTATTCAAGGAAGAGGAAGTTCATGCAGCTGAAAAGCGGTGACACCACACTGGTGCTCTAAACAGCACGAAGGAACAAAGACCCCGTAGCCATTTTAAAAAATAATAATTTTGAGGACAATTTCAGGTCAACATGTTTGAGAACTTAGGTGAAACAGGCAAATTCCTTGAAAGAAAAAAGACATAAAAATAACTAAAGAAACTGATCACCCTATACAATGATGTAAATATAGATATAGGTACTCAATGAAAAAAGAAGTACACAGTTATATAAAAAGGACGAAAGTAAATGATATTAAAAAATTAATCACTTAAACAGCTCATTTATATATATACATATTATATGTATTATATATAACATTTATCTTTAAAAATTTTATAATTAAAATCCTCCCCCCAAAACCACCTGGTCTAGATGTCTTTACTGGTGAGCCCTATCAAACATTAGGGGGAAAATAACATTTGTAGCACCTATCCTACACAAGTTTTCAGAAAAGATATGAGGAAAGAACATTTCTCAATTCATTTTTTTGAAACCAAAATTAACTTCACATCATAACTAGAATAAACAACAAAAGATGACAAACTAATAGCCCTAATGAATACAGATATAAAATTTTTAACAAATTATAAACAACTAGCTCTAAAGCCAGGTTGTATAGGGATAATACATGTTACCAAGTAATTATCCTACATGATTCACCCCTTAAGTCAGGTTTCCCCCAGGACATGAGTACTGGAGTTCACATTTTTTAAGGTCAATATAACACACCACATCCACTAGATGTAGGGAAGATAAAGATGCAGTAACATCATTTGACAAAATTTACCACCAATATATTTGGAAAAAAGCCTTCAGAAAACTAAGAGACAGTAACTTCCTTAACCAATCTAAGACTTCTATGAAAAATCCACAGCTAGCATCATTCTTAACAGTAAAAAAGAAATATATTCCCCAGAAGATCAGGAACAAGACAAGCATATTCATTACTACCACCCTTATTCAACATTGGTACTGGTAGTTTCAGGAACTGCAATACGGCAAGAAAAAGAAATAAAGTCATACACATTGTAGAGGAAGCTACAAAAGTATTAGTCTCAAACAATATGTTCATGTACATGCAAATTCCTAAGCAACTGATGGCAACGCCATGAGGACTAACTAGTGAATGTCGTCACAGGGTGCAAGATAAATAGAGTAAGTAAATATCCTATGCACTGGCAAGAAATGATTGAAAAATTAAAAACAAAGTTCCAACCTGAGTATCAAAGCCCATGAAACAGGATGAAAAGATGTAATGCAACAAATGCATCATCGGAACACTAGACACTACAGAACGCTGGAGGGAAACTAAAGAAGAATCAGAAAATACTATGTACAGGGAGCAGAAGACTCAACATTAAGTTGATGACTATGCGAAAATTGACCTATTCATGGGCTACAATCCTAAGCAAAACAGCAGAAGTCCTACTTGTAGAAAAGTTAATAAGGTGACTGTAAATTGAAATGGGAATACAAGGACCCCAGAGTAGCCAAGACAGCTGTGAAAACAGAAGTTGGTTCATACTGTCACGACGAGGAGAGGGGGGAGGTTGAGCTGCAGTGTCTGCTGATCTGAGAACCTGGGTCTGAATCATCCTCCTGACCCCTTCTCCTCCTGGCACCTCTAATATGGAAGCAAACATCAAGCAGTTTGTCCCCAAAGGCCCAAAGTTTTGCCAGAGACAGTAAGTGCAGAGGTGGCTGCACTTGATACTGTAGAACAGGTAGAAGTGAAGGAAACAACCAACTTCTGGATAACGTGTGGGAATCCCAACACACCCTTGAGAGCTCGCTGCAGAAGGATGTGCAGCTGCGGAGGAAAATGTGAAGCTGAAAATCAGAAAACGAAATTCTTGGACAAGATACAGAAAACCTCCCGTCAACCGCTACTGCTTTTTGACTAAAACAAAAAGCTAAAGGGAAAAAGGAGTGATATCCCTTCAGATTTTTTTTTCCATTAAATCCTGGCAAGATTCCAAAAGTTATAGTACTTTTATTTGCGGCTTCACTGAATATTTATGATGATGCTGTCAGATCCAGGCAAAATTAAGGCCGTCACAGAAGACTTTTATGAAACTGCATAGTCTGTCAGTTTATCAAAATGTGCAAATGTATTATAGAGATTTTGTAATTAGAGATGCAGATTTTTTGAGACTTGAAAATGAATGTTTTATTGAACGCTTTGATTTATAGGTTCACTTGTGTCGTCTGTTGCAGGCATATTAAGAGATACAAGAAAATAAGCACAAAGGCATAAAGAAAGTAACCAAAATCATACACTGAATGCACCTTTCTGCCTCTGTTTTCCAATTGCTTCCTCCTTCCAATTTCTCTTTCCCTAAGGAAAAATGGGTTTCACATTTGTAAAAGGAATTCCAGTTAATAATCAATGAGAGTAGCCGGGCATGCTGGCACGCACCTGTACTCCAAGCGCTGAGAGGCAAGAGGCCAGGGATCGCTTGAGTTCGCAGGTTCGAGACTACCCCAGGCAACATTGCGAGACCTGGTCTCAGAAAAGCAGCCAGGCATGGTGGTGGGCGCCTGTAATTCCAGCTACCTGGGAGGCTGAGGCTGAGAAATGCTTGAGTCCACACTACCCAGTGCAACATAGCAAGACCTAGTTTCAAAAAAAATCAGTAAGAGTAACCTGGACTTTAGCTGTTAAAATGTAACCAAAATAAGACACTTCTCAGTTAGGGCTTGTCATTTCTCATGTTGAGTAATGAGATCATTTCATAGGTTTCTCTTTAAATAGTTGAAAAAAAAAGACCAAGATGAAAATTATCTCCTTGATAATCAATTGTCGGATTGGGAAGATTTGTTAAAACTTCCTCTAGTCCAAAATAAGCTCTCCGGTATCTGAAAAGACGAACTCTGGTTGTGTGTTTGAAATTACACTTTTGAGAATGAAGAGAAATGGGGGAGGGGCACCACCTGATGGTAAGTACACGCAAGTCCAAAGGCCTTCACTCCAGGTCTGTGCTGTCTCCGACACAGATGAGGTCGCTAGGGGCTACATAGGACAAGTCTGCCTCCCAGGTAAGCCATGTTAGGAAGAGAACAATCCAAAGAATTTGGTCTCAAGATTCCTTGCAGTTCCCACCAGATCCATTTTTGTAAAGCCCTTTAATGAGAGTGTATTAGTCTCTCAGATCAGTAGTGAAACGGAGTGCCCTGCATGTATACTAACGGTGCTTTAGAATTTCTTTTTAACGCAACTACTTGGTTTAGAGCTGCCACCATTCTTGAACATTTGTTTTTTTAATTTCATAGATCCCATTAGGTAAGGAAATCATGGATCAGAAATAATGCTGAAGCATTAAATAGGAACAGAAATCCACGCACACACCTTATGGTTACTGGATTTGGGTTACTCTCAGTCAAGGGGAATCTAGCGTTTGTATCAGCGTAAGAGACGAGAGAACTCAGCTGCATGACTGTGACAGTCACGCTGCAAACACTTTATAACCCTTTGTGAACTAAATCACAAACACTTAAAATCGCTTTGCAGTGATGCTTTGCTGGTTAATAAGAAGCAATTTCAGAAAAATAAAAGAATTACTACAAAGCTACAATAATCAGGAAAGCGTGTGTCTCCCCTTCCCCAATACCAAACAAAGGAACAGAACACCAAGAACCAAAAAGGAAATCCATGTGAATGTCGACTGATTTTCAACTGAGGCTCCAGCAACAATCTAGTGGAGAAAGGAATGTTTTTCCAACAAGTGATTCTAAACTCCGTACAGTTTGCTATGACAGCAAAAAAAATAAGCAAATAAATTAATATCTATGTTATCTCATACCAAAATAGACCACAAAACTAACTCAAAATCGACCACAGACCCCAAAGTCCAAAGATTTTCTTTCTAAAAGAAAACATAAAAATATTTGCAATCTTGGTGTAGGTTTCGTAAGTAGAACACTAAACGCTGCAGCATGGAAGAAAACAAGCCCAGAACAGATAAAGTAATCCTAGAACACTAGAATCACCATCGTTGTTTTAAATAGGCAAAACACTGTAACAGGTCCTTCACAAAAGAAGGTATTGAAATGATTGGTCAACAAAAGATGTTCAACATCACTAATTACCATCGTAATGAAATGAAAGCCACAGTCTGATACTGCCACACACACACAGCAGAATGTTAAAATTGAAAAGACTGACAACGCTAAGTGTTGGTGAGAACATGGAGAAATGAAACTCTCCTATACCACTAATGGGAACAAAAATGGCATGATCTCTCAGGAAACGGCTTGGCAATTTATTAAACACTTAGACATACATGGATCATACCACTTCACAGTTATACTCCCAACCACTTCCCCAAGGAAAATGAAAATATATATCCATACAAAGTCTTGTTCAAGAATATTCTTAGGAGCTTCATTTATAATAGCCCAGAATTAACCCCAAACCCAAAACATTCATTACCAGGTAAACGGATACGCAAACTGTGATATAGCCACACAACACAACACCATTCGGCAACAATATGAGTAAACATACACTCATATTGTCTACATACAATATGAGTGAACCCCAAAACATCATGTAACCGGAAAAACCCAGACACAGGAGAGGGGGTCCCACATGAGTCCTTTTCTACAGAAACCTGGCACACCCCTCTTCACCAAGGCCAGTGGCTGCCTCGGGGTGGGGCTGGGGTGGGGAGGTGGCTCAGGAGACAGGCTGACTAAAGGAGCAGAGGACATTTGTATGACAGAAATAGTATAGGTCTCCGGTATGGTGGGGCAGCACAGACATCTGTAAAAGCTGACCGCATGGTGCGCGCTGAGTGGGGGGGGGTAGTGCACGTTAGTCTGACCTCAGGGAAACCGGTCTTACAACAGGACTGAGGTGCCAACTGAAAGCTGCTCACTCGGCAAACACAAAAGCGGGGTGATAACAGCCACAAGGGATCAGCATATCAAATATGCCATAAACCCAGGAGTTGATAAGACACGAACCCCAACTCCACAGCTGCCTTTGCAGAATAGGAAGCCTTGAGGACGCCCTGGGGAGACTCATCATCCTGAGACTTGGAAACTGAGGGAAGATGCGAGCCGGGCTCCTGCGTCCCAGGCTCAAGGCCGCTACGCTGAGAAATCACAGCCTTCTTGACAGAAGGAGTGCGGCGCTCGGCAGCCCCTGGCGAATCCGTCACGAAGGCAACGAGCATCATTCTCCACCAAGACCAGGTGGGGAGTGGCCCCGGGAGGCCGTGGCCGCGGAAGGCGCCAGGCCAGCAGCTCCGAAGGCCTTCGTCGGTCACAGTCTCGTTACGAGGGTCAACAGGCATCAGCCCTCCTGGCGCACGCGAGCCCCAGCACAGGACGCCTGCTTGTGCCCAAAGGCTGCCCTGACATCTGACCCGCTATTCTCGAGGGGAAAAGGAGGCGGGCCCTGAGTCTTACCAAGTCTCTAATCTAGACCCTGCTCGTGCAGACAAAATTGTGTCTGAGTCTGTGGACAATGTCTTAGAGAAACGTGACCTTCTCGGGCCCCACTCCAGACCCGCTGACTGGAGACTGGGGCAGAGCAGCAGCCCCCAGGAGCCGTGCCTGTGTGCCACCCAGGCAGCTGCGGCCCTGACCGGGCAATAGGGGACAGACCAGGGACCCGACACCGCGGAGACAGAGGCCAGGGCCCCCGAGACCGCAGGGGGTGTGACCAGAAGGAGGCTGCCAAATGAGTGACTCGGGCCCCCGCAGTAAGTCTCGAGGAAATGGAGAGCAGCCGGTACTTTCCACGAGACAGCGTCCCCGCAGCTCATCTGGCTCCTGGTGTGACCCATCAGTTACTTAAAACCTCGAGACAACAAGCCATTGTGGCCATGGGCTGGACCCTGACGACACCAAGGGCTGGCGGCGAACACGGCCAGTAGTAGCTGTCAAAGTGACGGTAACTGGCATGACGCATGGGGACGTCTGTGGTCAGGAAGCCGGGCCACACACTCCATGCCGTCACGTGATTGAGACACGGGAGTGTGCACCCAGGACAGGAGGGCCCTTCCTGGGACTGGCTTCGGAAGAAGCGGCGGTGGCTCACCTAGAAGCGGGATAGGGGAGACAGACAGAGGACAAGGGGCCGGGCACGGTGGTGCAGGCCTGTAAGCGGCAGTCTAGGAAGCCACGGCCGGAACCAGGGATCGCGGTGCGAGTCCCGCTCTGGGCACTAGCGAGACCTAGTTCCAAAAAATATAGCTGGGCGTGGTGGTGCACGCCTGTAATCCCAGTTACCTGGGAGGCTGAGGCTGGGGATCTCTTGAGTTCGTGATACCCTGGGCAACATGAGCCTGCAGTTCCACGGGCAGAAATAGTGAGATCTAGTCTTAAAAATACGCTAGAAGTCCAATGCGCTATCCATTGCGCCACAGAGCCTTATTAGTCTTAAAAATAAAAGAAAAAGAAGGACAAGGAAGGTTTAAAGTTAACTGTCAGCAGAAGGAAGGCACAGAG
>PVHY01032299.1:0-11984 GCA_004024945.1 Uropsilus gracilis
CCTAAATTTCAATACTGCCTGTATTGGGGTCCCAACTTCACCATCAAAACGCGAGATTGCAGAGTTTTCTGTCTATTCTGTTTGCTCAGCCCAAGACACCAGGCTTTGCGTGGGGCTCTCCTGTGGGCTCTGGACCTGTGCTGGCTCCTCATCAGGGAGCTGGCAGGGCTCGGAGGTGAGAACACCCGACTCGGGAACAGGTCTCAGGCGGCGCCCAGCTGGTTGCTACCTGCTCTGTGACTTCTGGAACAGGAGGCCCCCAACTTTGTTGTTTCCCGCGAAGACTTGGGCTAGATGACCTCTGACGTCCTGCTGTGAAGTCCACTGTGAAATCCCGTATTTATATTGGTTTAAAATGTCAGTGGCAGCCGGGCACGGTGGCTCGTGCCTGTAAGCTTCAGCCTATGAAGCGGCCGGGGCTAGGGATCTTGGTTCGAGTCCCAAGAGCGCTGCTGTTCACACACTGGGCTGGTCAAGGCCTTCCTGTCCTACTACTCCTGCAGTGCTGGGTCAGAGAGGCCACCTAGGACCCTGCCTGTAGCTGCCTAGGCCGGCTTCTTAAGGGTGCAACTGGATAATCAATTTTCCTTATGAATTCAGAGCTTTGTGAAAATACCATTTTTCTCTGGGTCAGCCATGTCTGAAAATAATTCTCATCTGCCTCCAACTCCCAATCGAATAGCCTTTGCCAAAGAGTTTCCCAGCATCTCTCAGAATCTTGGCGTTTTTACACTCTGTAATCTTGCTTTATAATACTCCCTTTGGGCATTGTTCCCATAAAGGATGTAGGTCTTCAGCGACACCTTGAACAAGTTAGGAAAAGATCTCATGGATCTGCTCTGGTGGTTTGGGACAAACCTGAGGATGTCACTTTTACTTGTGAGTCTAAATTTCTAACATATTTCTTCGTCACTACTAAAACTCTGTAAATAGCCAAGAGAACAACAGATGTACTAAGACAGGAGATTAGCTCAATGAATAAGGAGCTAGAGCTATGACAGCAACCTCCAGGGCTAACAATAGTATAAATGAATAACTGAATTTAACCCATGATTTACATTAGTGATGTTCAGAGATATATAACGTCGCCTCTTGGGATACTTTGAGAATGACTGTGATGCCGAGCAAAATCACTTTGAACCTGTATAGAAAGTTGGCATCAGACTTGGCTTTGCATGCCAGTGTGCAGGTCAGCAGCTCTACACATCTAAAGACTCTGCTGAATGGCACGGCCCTTCTCTTGCCAATCTGTTGGTGTGCCAAGTTCTGCCGACTACTTAGGAGAGACATCTTGAACTCTAGCTTTTGAGGTTTTCCTCTCAAAACACACTACTTGACTTTCTAAGTATGCCTCCCTGTACATTTCAGGGGTCCCAGACTTTAGGATTTTGTCTGAGATTGAAAAGAGCCAGAAAGTTAAGTTTCCTTCTGCCACAATATGGAATTCTCTCCCAGATCAGCAAAACTCCAGTGGCATTTTCACCTGCAATAAAGAGAGGCTTCTGATCTGAGGCTGCTGAAACATGCCAGACAGCATTCCCTGGAGGGTGAGTCCTCTATTTACTCATTATACTGCCTATGTGGCTATCACTTCCATAAACGCAGACTGGAAAATAAACACACGCCAAAAAAGCACAGCTCTTGGTATACTAAATTCCTTCCTTTATTCGATATCAAGGAAACCATGATCATTCAATGGAATAGCAAAACAAATTATGTCAGGAACACTGGGTAGCCACATACGAAAGAATGAAATTGCATCACTCTCTAAGTTCATGCACAAAAATAAATTTAAAGCAAAGGAAAGCCTGGTCTAAAACCATGAAACACACCTAGAGGGAAACAGCAGTGAGATGTTCCATGACATAAACTCTGGAGCTGTCTTTGGAGACTCAGCCCCAATGGCAAGGGACATGCGAGCAAAAATAAACAAGTGGGACAACATCAAATTAAAATCTTGTGCACAGATGAAGAAAACATCAGCAGGATGGAAAGACAGCACACTGATTGGGAAAGATAGTCACACATCATATGGCCGGGAAGGGGTGACTATTCAAGCTCTTTGAAGAACTCATAAAACAGTGCTCACTTCGGCAGCACATACACTAAAATTGAAGAACTCATGAAACTTAACAATAACATCAAACCCCGATCAATGAAAAGGGGTCAGAACTCAATGGCCACTTCTCCAGAGAAAACATAAGATGAATCAGCAGTCCTATGGAAAAAATGCCCACCATTAATTATTAATAAAATGCAAATTAAGTCCACCATGAGATTATCTCACACCTGTGAAAATGGCTTACACCATAGACTAGTAACAACAGATGCTACATCAAAAAGACCAGTCACAACAGGTGTTGTGAAGGATATGGAGAAACATGAGCCTTCACACTTGGCTGGTAGGAATGTAAGTTGGCATAGCCATTCTGGAAAAAAAAATATGGAATGTCATTAGTCAACTGAAAATAGAACTACAATACAACCCAGCAATTTCTCTTGGTATCTTTTCAAAGAACATGGCATCATTAACTCCAAGATTTAGATTACCTTGATGTTTATTGTAGCACACTCTCAATAGCTAGGATATGGTCACCACCTATATGCCCATCACATGATGACTAGGTAGAAAAGATGTGGTGTATATACACAGGAATGCTATTCAGCTATTCAAAAACATGACATTTTACCATTGGCCACAAAATGAAGGAAACTCAATGGGATTGTTGCAAATTGATGGGCAAGAAGGCAACAAAGGAGTTAGGTTTTTATTTGGCTAAGGAGTGGGGTAAGCACAGAGAAATGTGGACTTGCTGAAGTTTTACCAGCCAGTTACAGGGAAGTTTAAATGTGAAGCATAAAGAAGCTTTTCTTCAAACAGCTAGAGTTTTGAATCTTTGTTGGTGCACTCTTCGCCTCTCCAAGACTATGTCTCCAGAACAAAAGGAATTGAAAGATGAGCAGATAGGTTTGGTCTTGTGGGCAGAGAGGCCATTGAAACTGTGGAAAGACATGGGGTCAAAGAAATGAAAGAGATGGCAACACTAGAAATGAGGATATTGTTGACTCTTGAAAAAGCAGACTTTCTACAAGAAAGGGTAATACAGCAGTGTATCTCCTGGCTCAGCAAAGGGCATATTTACGTATTCATAGTAATATAAACACTGGATAGTGATGTAACTAAAACTATATAAGTTTTTAACAAAAACAGTAATATTGCATGGAATATGCATGTGGAAAAGGAGAGTGAACCCCTACCTCACACCACATACAGAAAATGAAATCAAAACAACTCATAGACCTAAAAGTAATGGCTAAAATAATAAAACTTTCCCAGTTTTTTTTTTTTTTTTCTTGAGGCTAGATCTCACTATGTTGCCCAGGGTAGTCCCAAACCCGTGGACTCAAGTGATTCCTATCCTCATCTCCCAAGGCTGGGATTAGAGGTGCGTGCCATTGCGCCTGGCAAACTTTCTCAGTTTTAAGTGCTCACCAAAACACCAAAAACACAAGTGACAAAAGAAAAGTAGGTAGAGTGGACCACATCAAAATGTAAAGCTTAGTGCTTCAAAGGTCACCATCAAGAAGGTTAAACAGTTAAGTTACAGAATGGGAGAAAATATTTACAAATCCTGTATCTGATAAGAGGCTTGTATCCAGAGTATATAAAGACCTTTTATAACTCATACAACTCATCACAATAAAAAAAACAAGTTAGTTTAAAATGGGCAAAACAGCCAGGCATGGTGGCACGTTCCTGTAATCCAAGCGCTGGGAGGCAAGAGGCTTGAGTTTGCAGGATCGAGACTACCCTGGGGAAAACAGCAAGACCTAGTCTCCAAAATATATATATATATATGTATAATAATTAAAATAAAATGGCCAAAGTGTAAGAACTGCTCTCCAAAGAAGACATACAAATGGCCAATAAGCACACCACCACTAGCTGTGAGGGAGACACAAACCAAAAGCACAATTGAGATAATCACTTCACACCCACAAAGATTTCTAAAATAAAAAGACAGATGGATAATGGCAACAATGTAGGAAAATCAGCCCTGGGACCATGGCTGGCTACCAGGCTGGGGAGATGATGTAGCTAGAAGTATCTGGTTCATAGGGAGATGTTCTTTTCATTCACTCACTTGTTCACAAGGAAATGAATCATGAGTCACAAAAAAACAAATGCAAGATTCCCGCCCCCGAAGGCAGACGTGAGCTGGTGCTGATCTGCAAAAGAGAACAGAATTCTCTGCACACTGCCGCCCAGCTTCTCTGCAACAGGTTGTCACACCTTATGTGTCCCCGACACCTCCTCATCTGGTCACCGTCATTGATGGGAACTGCTCTGCACCCCCAGGCAAGCAGCTGTGATCACACAGCCTGGGGAACCAGCCTCACTCTGTGCCCCTCGCCCGGGGTCCCTCCCTGCTAGTGCTCATGGAGTTGTGTGTGGGAAGCCCTCTCTGGTTTCGAGGGCTGACAATCCGCCTCAAGGTCTTGTGCTTTGGGCCACTTGCCCCGTCCTCTCTGAGCTCTGGCCTGCTCATCTGTGTGTGGAGACAATGAAAAAATTTTTAATTAATCATAATATCTTACATCCTTGCCTTCCCCGGGGTTCTCCCACCACCTTATGACCCATGAACCTTCATCTTGATCTCCTTGTGCTCCTCCTTTCCCTGATTTCTCCCTCCTCCTCCCCCTTCCTAGCTGCTTGCCCCATTTCTGTTGTTAGTTTATTTTGACTCTTTCTTGGCCTTCGGTTTGTTCTTCCTCCATCCCATCTACAGGCGAGAGCCTCTGGTTTCTGTCTTTTTCTTTCTGACTTATTTCTGCTAGTAGGATTCCCTCTGGGTCCATCCACATTAGCACAAATACCTCCTGTTTGTTGATTTTGATTGCAGAATAATATTCCAAGTGTACATAGACCGCATCTCTTTCAACCATTCATCCGTCTGGGGGCGGGCGCTGGGGTTGTCTCCACTTCCTCACTATTGTGAACACCGGTACATCCGAGTACAGGTGTCCTTTTGCACGAGAGTCTTGGTGGGACAGTGTATTACAATCCGCTAAGCTATGTATTTATGTCACGACACTAGAGTGAGGGAGAAGATGCTCGAGGCACATTTGTTGGAAGACCTGGCACTTAGAACTTACTATGTTTAGCCGGGTGTGGTGGCGTGCACCTGTACTCCAAGCACTGGGAGGCTGAGACCAGGGATCGCTTGAGTTCACAGGTTCCAGACTACCCTGGGTAACATAGCAAGACCTGGTCTCGATAAAAAAAGCCAGGCGCTGTCATGGGTGCCTGTCATCTTAGCTACCTGGGAGGCTGAGGCTGGGGATTGCTTGAGTCCAGGGTACCCTGGGCAACATCGTCTCAAAAAAAAAAAGGAACTAACTATGCTGAAAATCAGCCAGCAATGTTGTGGACACGGCGTTTTAACTGTGAAGACAGAACACCTGCAACAAATCCCAGACTGTTTAGGAAGCTCTGTCTCTGCGGTGCTTAGGCCTGCAAGATTGTGCAAGGGTGTGTGGTGGGGCGGGCAAGAGGGCACCCACAAGACCCTGCTGAGAGGCGCGGTCCGGGTCAGCACTGTCAGCGGAAGCTGTGGTTTTGGGTGGAGCCAACAGCCGCCCTCTCTGTCCCCAGGGCTCTGTGTGGTCTCAGCCGGCCATGGACGGAGAACACCCCACACAGGCAGACTGCAGGGAAAAGATGGATACCTCTGCCCCGTGCTTAGTTGGTCGGATGTCCTCAGCCGCCCAGGGGTGATTGAGCGGACTGGCAGGCTCTGAGGGTTCGAAGCGTCTTCTTTGAGAGACTTGTGCTTTCTCAGATGTGGGGGTCCACGGGATTCTGGAAGCCCGTCCCCATAGATGCCGTCGATGCCTGCAGGTTTGTTGTTGTTGTTGTTGTTGTTGTTGTTGTTGTTTTGAGATTAGGTCTTGCTATGTGGCCCGGGGTAGTCTCAAACCCATGGACTCAAGCAATTCCTGGCCTCAGCCTCCCAGTGCTGGGTTTACAGGCACGTGCCACCATGCCCAGCTCCAGTTTCTATTTGCTTTATTTTAACTTTGTTTATTTATTTATTTTTGAGACCAGGTCTCGCTATGCTGCCCAGAGTAGTCCCGATCCCGTGGACTCAAGCGATCTCCAGCCTCAGCCTCCCAGGTAGCTGGGATTACAAGCTCCCGCCACAGCATCCAGCTGCTTTTTCGAAACCAGGTCTCACCATGTTGCCCGGGGTGGTCTCAAACCTGCGAACTCAAGCGATCCTGGGCCTCTTGCCTCCCAGCACCTGGACTACAGGCTCACACCACCACGCCCGGCTACGCCTGCAGTTTATGAGTATGCGTTCTCTAGTTTGAGCTGCTGAGTGGGCCTGGGCATCCCCACCTCATGCCCAGATGCTGGATTCAAACACTTTTCCCACTGAACGGAGCCAGAACGTCTGGGCCCACGTGGTCAGCGCAAAGGCTGAGAGGGGAAGGGAGGAACCTGAACCCCTTCATGGAACCACAACACCCAGGGGTTTCCCCCACCATGGGGACACATCTTGAGGACACTGTGGGGGTGGGGGGCTCCCACCTGACTAAGAGCTGGGAGAGGGGAGTTCCTGGCCAGCCAGGATGAGGGCTTAGAGCCTGCTGGGCAGAGTAGGGGTCCCCGTGTCCAGACCAAGGAGCAAGCAGGTGTGCAAGGAGGCAGGGAACGCCCACTAAGGTAGCAGACACACTCAGAGAGAACGGTGGACCTAGAGCAACACGGCTTTGCAACCACTGTACCAAGGATCGACCAGGCACGTCAGTGAATGCTGAGGGAGGTGTGGGACCTCACTACAACTTACCACCTTCTGCACACGTTTCTGCTCATTACTGTGAGTCAGGCCACTTGAGGAGGATCAAGTCAGCTGGGGTGGGACCTGCAGCTGCGGTGACCCCCTTTCCACAGGTCAGAAAACTGATATGGCGTCATTAAGCGACCAGGCCCACATGCACTGGAGCCAGGCCCCCCGGCCCCCAGAGCAGCCATCTGGGCAGGTTGAGCGCTCCTCCTGAACCTCCAGGCACCCCGGGTCCTCCCAGCCTGGTCTTTGGTGTCCTGAACTCTTGCGGGGACAATGAGTGTGTGGGGACTCACATGGCGTGGCTTTGGGGACCCCGGGACAAGCCAGGTCAGGATTTGGGTGGTGGAGTGGGCTGTTTGCCCTCCCAAGCCGAGTCGGGAAGATGTCACCTGAGTTAGCCTGATGTCACCTCCTGTCCTCGCTTTGCTGGTTCTGGCCGCGTAGACGCGGAGTCTAAGTGCCTGCGTAGACGCGGAGCCTGTCTGCCACGCTGCCGAAAGCGGGTGTTTAGCTCTGGGTGTTCCTCTTCCTCCGCAGCTGCGCCAGGACCAGGCGCAGGACTGACCTCGGGGTTATCCCTGCGCACCGGCCTGTTGACACCTGGCCTCGGGTCCAGTTGCTTGACATCATCGCTGAGAAGGTTCTAGAAACGGCTGCAGAACGCCTCTGATGGCTCAGGAATGCCTGTCAGCCACTTCAGTGGCTCCTGGAACAGTTGGAACTATGCCACCGTGTTTATCACCCTGTTTTTTTCTCTCTCTCTCTGTCTAGTTTATCATATTTTTTATTAAATAATTTATTTATATATATATTTCACATCTTTGTATTCCCTGGGGTTCACCCTCCACCTCCCCTCCCAGACTGCTCCCCTGTAAAATTTGTCATTTTTACTTGACAAGTAATATTCCATTGTGTCTCTGTACCACGTCTTTTCATTGCCCTGTTTTCATCTGCTTGTCGCTGTTTCTTGGTGGGTGGGTTCTGTACCTTAACCACACAAATAAAGCCCCATCTGGCTGGAGAGCCTCAGTTTCCATGTCTCTGTCTTGCTGAAGGTGTCTTTACTTTGCACTCAGGGGAGGTTACGCAGCAATCAGTGGGATTTGTGGAATAAAAAAAAAAATCTTATGCTGTCTACGTTTTTGACCAATAGATGACCAATTTTAGAACCTTTGGAATAAATGCCACCACCAAAAAGGAGAGCGGCTAGAGAACAAGTAAAAATTCTAGCAAAACATTGTCAGGATGACTATGTTTGGCTAATTTGATCATTATTTTTGAAATGTCAATGAAATGTCATGGGCTTTTTTTCTGGTTCTGAAATGACCTTTCTTTTTTAAAAAAAAAATTTATTATTGTATAAGATTTGTTTATATTTCTTTTCTTTTGAGGGTTCATCTCCCTCCCCTCCCCCTTGTCCCTCCCTCTGGTCTCTCCATCTCCTCTTTCACTGCCAGTTGTTGGTCAATTTTTAGCCCTTTGGAGTCTTCTGTTTCTTCCCTGGAGCCGTGTCCTTTTCCCAGGTGAAGACATGTTTTCCTGGGACACAGCGGCCTGGGCTTAGTTTTTAGCAGTTGCTTGTTGTCATGGTACTTTAAGTATCTAGTTGAATATTAAAAAATAAATAAACATTAGATTAAATTTTAAAAGGCCCCTTGGTCTTGATGGATAGTTTCCTGTTTTTCTGTTGGAATAAATGAATGGATATAGCCTCTTAGAGCAAAACAATTCACTGGGGTAATTAACACGAAGGGGTGGGGGCACACAGCTACCCCTGGATTCAGTGTCGGGGAGGACAGTACAGAACCTCGGGAAAAGAAAGCGATGCATTTGTAGGGTGATGTGTCCCTCTGAGTGGGTGTCAGTGTGTCAGAAATACACCCTCAGGGCTATGGGATGACATGCAAATAAATCCGTAAGACCTCCGATGTGGGAAGCCGTAGATAGATAAGAAGTCTGTTATAAACAAGGGAGCATTCCTATTCATTCTCATCTAACAGAAGATGGATCCACAGATTTCTTGCCGGTGGATGGCTATCCTCTGTTCTGACTGACTCGCCTGAGAGACATTTCCCAAAAAGACAATGGTGTTTGCCCCCATGGTGTTTCCTACAGAATAATGACTCCCCTGCTCCCACGTGCTACATGCCACAGGATCTTGTTTTTGCTTTCTTTCCTGTTTATTTGCTACTGCATTGGAGCCATCCCTTCGCAGTGTGTATAAGAACTTCTGGGATCTAATAAAGTCAGCTGTTAGCTGCATACTTGCCTCACCCAGTTTTTGACTGAGTCATCTCTATCTCTGATCATTTCTCTCGTCCTTCCCTCCTCATCTCACCCACAGCTTCCGACGCTCCAGGCTCCTGGAACTTAAAATACAGCTGTTATCTGCTTTCACATCCCATCTCCTTCCCGAGTCTGGCATTTTGTCAGTGGCTGAGGAGATGTGCTTTTTCTCTTTCCCCTGAGCACATAAGCTGCCCGATAAGGAGTCCCTATGATACCCTCTTTGCAACAAATTACTGCTTTTCTGTCTTTATTACTTGGGAAGAGATTGTTTCCTCAGAATAAATTTTAGGGACCCAACGTTTACCTTAAAAATAAAATCTTAGAAATATTTTTGAAGGTCTACAATATACCGTGTGTGTGTGTATGTGTGTGTGTGTGTGTGTTATGACAACCCTGTGAGATAAGAGTCCCATTTTACAGATGAGAAAATGCCACTGTGAAGACACTTGTAGACACTTGTAGAATCCATCAGTGAGTAGAGGCCAGACTCACATTTAAGCCCATCTTCCCACATGCTCCGTGCAACTGTCCCTCAGACCCTCTCTCCCTGGGAGGTTGGCCCACGTGGCCAGGTGTGGCCAGAGACACCCGGACGCCAGCAAGCCGTAGTTTCAGGAGCCTTGATCTCTCTTTTCTGTTTCTCTCAAATCCCCACTGGGGCGAGGCTGGCATCCTGCAGTCCAGTTTGTTCTCTTAGAGCAGCAATGAGCAGCCTCGGGCAGATCCTGCCCACTGGCCAGCCAGCCAGGTAAATTCAGTGCAGGTCACTCAGCCCGCATCTGGACTACATCTTTACCTCCTTCCTTTGGGGCTTGGGTCTGCTTCTCAGCTGAATTCAGACCCCGCAGTGGAGAAACAGAGCTGGGCGTTCCTAACCCCATATCCCAAACACACAAGGAACGTTCCAGAGTCCACAGAAGGCCCACAGCTGGCGTGTTCACTCCCCTGTTGGCTCTGCCACATGACCTATGAGGTCAGAGCTCCGGCTGGACTCCTGTCTTCCAGCCCCACAGTCACCTTGCGTGTGACCTTGAGCCTCTCACCACCTGACACACACCTCACATATCTCGCACACCCAGTACCTGATACGCAGCATGTGCTCTATCAGCACAGTCTGCTGAACAGAGGTTCCGGGTTCCAGGCCATTCCTTTGGGCAAAATGCAGTTTTCCTGCCGAGGTAGAGTTTTGCAAGTACCCGGCTTCAGCAGCGACTCAGAACATGTGTCCACCTTTCCTCAGAATGTAAACAAGTACAAGATGCCATTTCTCAACTCCAGGGACTTACAGTGGTGTGCACAGGCGTGCAGAGAACGAATGGCTCCTGAGGGCACAAGACAAGTGCCAAATCAGTCCCCACGAAGGAGTCGCGGTAGCTTGTCAAAGGGAACCTGGAAGTTGGTGAGCTCTGAAAAGGGCCAGCATTTAAAGAGAGTGAACCGAAGATGATGCTCTGTTAAGCAGAGGTACTGAGAGCGAGTATTCAAGACAAGGGGAGTTGACCCAGGCACCCCAGTGCCAGGACCCATGCAGATAATGGCCAGCCACCAGCTCCAG
Source organism: Uropsilus gracilis (assembly GCA_004024945.1). Lineage (NCBI taxonomy): Eukaryota > Metazoa > Chordata > Mammalia > Eulipotyphla > Talpidae > Uropsilus > Uropsilus gracilis. Next base: position 10,699 of record PVHY01032299.1, read on the forward strand.
GCTCCACGCTCCTCCATGCCACCGAGCACTATCCCCAGTAGCCGGGACATGCCAGCAAGTTGACTGCTTGTTAAGGGAGCTCGAGTCATGAACAGAGACAGAGCATTTCCCTTTACACACGGGGAAGAGTTGGCGTGATCTGTGTGCAGTGACGGGGGTGGGAGTGGAAGGCGAATGGTGGGCATTCACACAGCGATGACTGTGAGAAGCAGCAGGCATTTGTGGGCACAGTGAAGTTCTGAGGTTAAGAAAGAGGGGGAGGGGTTAGCCAGGAGGAAGAGAAATACCAGGTGATCTCACTATATGCAGGATGGAGGAAAAGCAAACAAACAAAAGGACAAGGGAAACTTAAAACTAACAAACCATCAGCAGAAGGAAGCATAGAGAGAGGGAGCAGGAGGGGGTAAAGTCAGGGGGGAGGGATGCAAGAGATTAAGATGATGGTTCACAGGTGATAGGGTGGTGGAAGGAACCCGGGTATAGTATAGATATAAAGGCAGAAAGAAAAAGAGAAATACGGGATGGTCTCTCTTATATGAGGGATATAAAGAAAAGAGACAAGAAAATTTAAAATTGTCAGCAGAACTGAAGTAGAGAGCAAGAGAGGGGGAGGGGAAAGTCAGGGGGGGGAATGAGCACAAAAGATTAAGATGATAGTTCAAGGGTGACAAAGTGTTGGGAGAAACCCAGGGTAGACAATGATGTAAAATAAAAGTAGTTAATTAAAATGGGCACAAGCGATAACAAGAGATTAAGATGGTTATGGGTGATAAGGTGATGGGAGAACCTCAGGGTAGACAATGATGTAATACATATACATATGTGTGTCTATATGTGTGTGTATGTGCAATCAGTAAAAACAAAAAATTGAAAAATAGTAGGCTAAAAAAATAAAAATAGTGCCGTAAGCCTAGATAGATAGGTAGATAAATGCAGATAGACAGATATATGTATATATATATAAAGCAATCAATGTTTTAAACAATTAAATAAATAAATGGGGGGAGGAGAAGGGATAAAAGAATATGAAAGATGGTGGTGCTGGTGGTGAAAATTAAACTACAAAAAATACAAAGCAGACTAAAAAGTTTTAATTAAGAAATAAGATTGAAAAGATAAAAACAGTCAGATATTTAGAACATTGACTGCAGTTCTTAGACTGGGCTGTGTTGTAAGAAATACCTGTGTGTATCAGAATCATCCTGACTGCATAGGATACAATGAGCTCAATCTAATTTAAGAGGAAAGAGGGAACATTTTCGAGTATCTAGCACATCTCACACGTG
>PVHY01032300.1:0-11981 GCA_004024945.1 Uropsilus gracilis
GAGGGAGGGAGGGAGGAAGGAAGGAAGGAAGGAAGGAATTCATGGTTGTGTCCATTGAGAAGGACTGGAGTGGAGCCCCCAGCTGGGAATTCTGCTCTGGAGGCAAAATCAGCTCCAGGCTGTGCAGCTGAGAGCAGCCAGGGAGGGAGGCAGGTCTAGTACACAGCCACTGCCCGCACTGCATGCGCCCAGGCATTCACAGAAACCACACACTCCTGGAGAACAGCCCTCATTTCCGAGCTTTGAAATGCTTGATGTTGGACATTTGAGGTTGTTCCAAGTTTTCAGAGGCCCACGTTCCAGGGAGCATCCTCTGAAGGAGCCAGGGCTGTCAGCGGAGTGTGCTAATTAGGCAGCAGGAGGGCCTCAAATGCTGGGTCTCGTTTGTGACTTAGTCTGTCTTTAATTTCCTTCACCCCCACTCCTCTCCATAAAATCACATCCAGGTTGACAAGAGAAACTCACTCAACTGCCATTTACCAAAAACTTAAAGGACCGAGCAGAAGGCCTTACACTGGTGGTGGAGGTAGCACAGGCACACCCTACATCAATTCTGTAAACCACATTTTGCAGGTGAGGAAAAATAGGGTTTATAAAGAGTCAGGGTGCAGGAAATAAGGAAGGACAGCAAGAGAGATTGACTCAGCCAAAGAGGCTGGGACTGAATGAAAGGTACGCATCCTCCAGCCATGTTTTATTACATCTAGTTCTCATTATGTTGCCTGGGGTACCACGGACTCAAGTGATCCCCAGCCTCAGCCTCCCAAATAGCTGGGATTACAGGCACCCACCATGGTGCCTGGCTGCTTTTTCAAGGCCAGGTCTTGCTATGTTGCCAGGGGTAGTCTTGAACCCAATAACTCAAGTGATCCCAAGCCTGTTGCCTCCCAGCGCTTGGACAACAGGTGCATGCCACCACACCCAGCTTACTATCCTATTTAAAGAGTGAAATCAATGGTTTATAGTTAGTCCAACAACTTTATTGTCCCCCACAAGTGGTATTTATAGGGTTCACATCTAGTCAAACAAAAGGAAGAAGTGGCTTAGGCAAAATCAGATTAGGTAAAACATTAGTTCCTGTGGGATACCTGGGGGTAGGGGATTCACTTACTAACTTGCTGCTGTCTCTTAAGGAATGTCTCTAAGAGTTAATATTGGAAGAATGGGAGGACATTGCTACCCACTGGAGGTTAACCGTGGCATTCCATCGTCAGTGTTCTGAAGACAGATAAGAGTAGAAGGAAGTTTTCTTCATTTCCAGCATGAGTTCTGGCCCATCTCAGCTTGCAGCTCCTGACAAAGGCTCTGAGAAACGAAATGTCACCCAACAGCCCCGCAGCTGTTAAGAGGTAAGGCCTGCATGGCCAGCATTGCTTAGGCAGCAGTGGTTCTCAAGCAGGGTGACTCAGGGTACAACTCAGGCAGCATCTGTAGAAATTTTGGGTTTCATAATGTGGGGGTTAGGGGGTGCATCTAGTGAGCAGAAACCAGAAAGCCTGATAAACATCCTGCAGGGCAACGGATAACCCCCCCCCACACACACACACACACACGGATTAGTTGGCCCACAATGTCAAGAGTGCTGGACCAATACTGAAAAAGTCTGATATATAAAATTAGTTAGAAAGAGTATATTTAAATCTGCTCTCCTGGCATCAATTGTGTAACTGGGGGAAACTCACCTAACTTCTTTGAGCTACATTATTCAGATCATCTCTAAAACAGAGACATGAAGAATATGAAAGGTGACATATTTGAAAGTAATGGAGCACAGGTGTGTATCCTGAGATATAGAGGCCAGGAGTCCCAGGAGCTGTCCTCAGAGCTCATTTACACTTACCTGGCAACCTCCCAGTACTTAGGTGCCTGGCAAGGACCTGGAGAGCCCAGAAACAATCTAAGTTCTGTATCTCCTGGATGGTGCGTAACCAACATTCAGGTGAAAACACTGTGCATCATCAACCCCTTGCCCCCTGGCCGGTCTCCACCCCTAACAGGGTAGCTGGCCTCTCTTCCTTTCTAACACAGCAGCTTGGTTTTGATTGGTGTCTGTTTTCTTGCTTGCTTTTCTCCATGGTGCTCACACATCGGCAGTCTGACTCCCAATCCCTTCAGGCTCATCTCAGAGGCCTGGGGTGGGATCACCTAAAGGTTCCCTCATCCTTGGGCTCCCAGGCTGGGGCTTCTCTGTTATCTCCTCTCCATCCAGCCTCCCAGACCAGCACCTCAGAGCAGCCCCTCCATCATGGCGGTGCCAGGCTCCCAAGGTGTGTGTCACCCAAGAGCACCAGATTGATCTGTGCCACCTGCTTATCCAGCACGTGGGCCACACAGTCTCCCTTCCTCCATGCCATGGATCCTTTCCAGTTCAGGGAGGCAAACGAGGCCTCACCTATTGGTGGAGAGGAGCAAGAAGGTGTTTTCTGCTGCTCTTGAACTTGGTACAAATGGGATCAGAGATTGTGTCCTCTTTTGGAGCATTTTCCTTCACATAATTCCTTATGAGGTTTTGAACTCTACTCATTCCAACTTGTTACGGGGAATGTTATGGACTGAATGCATGTCTCCCTCAAGTCCATAGATGGGCACCCTATACTTGTGTGCTGGGATTAGCCAGGCCTTCTGGAGAGGAACTGAGTCCTGCAGCTATAACCTTTATCAATGGGATTAGTGTCCTAAGCAAGGTGACTGCATCTGAGGAAGAAATCCCTTCATGTAAGAAAATAAACAAGGATGATCACAAAGAAAATTGACCCCACCTCAGGCATAAAAAGTAATGATGAGCTCTCGAATCTTCTCTCTAGCCTGTAAGCGGAGAGAAGATAGTGTCCAGGAGTCAGGAAATGAGCTCCCACCAGAACAGAATGGGATGGTGCCTTTACCCTGGAGCTGTGAGAAGACATGTTTGCTGTTGATGCACCCAGTCAATGGTGTTTCGTTACAGCAGAATGGACAGGGGCAGCATTGTCACTGGCAACCACAATGCATATTCTTTTTTTTTTAATAATTTTTTATTTATATATATTTCACATCATTTCAGTCCCTGGGGGTCACCCACCGCCTCCCCTTGTGACAGGCACTCAGGTCCTTACAGTTAGGTCATTATGAATAGAGCTGCTAGGAACACTCCTGCCATGTTTTGCATGCTCAGATTGAAATCAGGTGGAAAGTCAAACAAGCCCACAGCTTGGTTTCTTTCCCTCCCTGCTGCCCCACATGGCAGCGGCAGCTCTGAGGCCTCCAGCCTCCCTGCTGTTCCTCTCTACCCCTTCCTTCTCTGTTCTCTGCACCTTTCTTCTCCATTGTCTTCTGTTCTCTGCCCCCCCTTCTGTCTCTTTCCCTGTCTTTTTCCTCTTTCCCCTCCCTCATCTTTTAATACTCTTTTCTCCCGAGAAGACTTAACTTCCCTTTTTAAAGTCTCCACCCACCAGGACACAATGGCTGCTATTCTATGCAGCACAATCAGGACTGGAGGCCACAGCCCCATAACAAGACATCTATTTCTGGGAAAACAGCCGGTGCGTGTCCACCTCAGTTGATCCAATCCTGATGAGTAGTTTCCATTAGTAGCTGTGTAAATGCACACTCCATCCAGCAGCACGGGAGGGTCCCGCACAGGTCCACCAGCACTTGTATGCCCTCTCGTGTCTCAGCTGCCCCAGTGGGTGTTTCAGTCAATGTCCTTTGAATTGTGCAAAGCCATTTCTACTCAACCTGTGGCAATGCCCCTAATCGTGTGTCCATACCCAAAAACCTTTGTAAATGAAAGAATGATTAAATGGCTCTGGTTTCAGCTCCCAAGACACCTGTAGGAACCAGCAACATTTGAGAGCCCAACGGCAGAGGCACAGGCTGATGGATGTCCCTTTACTGGGGTAGCATGGTGACATATTTATCAATACCTTTTCTTTCCTTCCTCATTTTTTTTTGTTTGTTTGTTGTTGTTTGCCCCATGGCTTGCCATGCTTTGAACACAGACCATGAGAAATCAATAACCTTAAGGAAGGATTTTTGAACGGAAAAGGCAGAGAAAAAAGTGTTTTTGGAAAATCGAAAGTCACAGTCCAGGTGCTTTTGGAAGACAGCAAGGTCTGAATCCTTCCTCTTGTGAAATCTAAGAGTAATAGAAGGTTCCAAGACTGAGAAGAGGAGATAAAAGAAAAGACTGGTGGTGGGGGTGGGGGAAGCAGAATAACGGCACCCCCATTCTTCACCAAGATGCCCATATCCTCATTCCACATGTCACCGGGCATGAGAAGAGGGGGTTTGCAGACATGATTAAGAATCTAGGGAAGGGGAGTCATTCAAAATTATCTGAATGAGTTCAATGTATCCAAAGGTCCTTGTATGAAAGAGAAGGAAAGTCAGAGATGACATGATGATTGAAGAAGTCTGAGTGGTGCAATTATTAGCTTTGAAGGTGGAGGGAGAGACTGTAAGCCAGGGAAGACCTTGCCCTCTAGCACTTAAATAAACAATATAAACAAAAGCATTCTCCTTTAAAGTATTTAGAAGGAATGCAACCCTGTTGCATCTTGATTTTAGCCCAGTGAGGCCCATTTCAGACCTCCAACTGCACAACTATAAGATAATAAACTTGTATTGTTTACAGTCAGTAAATCTGTTGCTGCCTCAATAGGAGAAGAGTTAAGAAGAGCTCAGGGAGGGGGAGAGTGGGGAGTGAAAAGCCAACCTAGAGAATCACCAGGACAAGAAGAAATCAACATCCTGTTCCACCCAACCACCACTCAATGGAGGACTGACCAGGAAAGAAGGACCCATTAGAAATGAGCCATTAACCCAGCTTCAGGATCTACTGGTGTAGGTCTCATGGAGAACACAGCCCCAGCATCTCGTTCTCAGCAGCACTCAGTGACCTACTGAGTCTCCTGGCAGAGATGACATCCCTCTGTTCTGCTATTCAGTTCATACCTGGTCTAGCTCTGCCTGGACTGTCACCTTCCCCAGCTTGGGGGTCTTGATAAAGGCCATTCCTGACAACCAGGTGAAAGCTGACCCTGCACGCCTGCCGGAGTGAGACTGGGAAGGGCACTCACCCTATCTGCATATGCAGGCCCAGGTCAGAGCACCCCTTTGTTGGAGTAGGGGTGAGCTGGCACCTCATCATAAGAGATCCTGGGATCCTGGGATCCAAGAGGGTTGAAATGAGGGAGCTGGCAAAGCTTTCAGCTGACATCTTCCAACTGTTCAGTTTTCAAAAGAAGAAAAACCTACTGGATATTTTCAACCAAATATACTAACAACCTAAACAACCAATAACCAAATATAATGATAGCCAAAAGGCACATAGGGTTGGGGTGGTCCCTCCAGTGTGTCTGATGCCCTCCCCTTCATCCTATGAATGAAGAAACTGAGGACTGGAGATGAGTGTGATCTCTCATCATGGAGCTTGATGGCTGCAGACTGGAATCTGGCCACCTGACTTCTGGTTGAGAGTTTTTCAGACTAGACCATGTTGCTCAGAATCATATTTTAAGCTCACACTTATTTTTTGTTGTCGTTGTTGTTGCCAGACTACAAGCAATGTAATATGATTATAAATCTCAGAGGCATGGACTGGCATTACTTGAGAGCTTTGTTTTTTCATCTAACCGATTTTAGCAGGCCCACGGTATTTTAATATGTATTTCACCTTTATTTGATTTCATGGACAATTGGTTCTTTCACAAAGCCAAAGAAAATATAAAAAGAATATTTTCCCCTTCTTCCCAGCATGCACATTTCCCAAGGAAAGGAAGAATATTACAGTGCAGGAGGCTGAGCTGGGCCCCTCTCCTCACCACTAATGATATGATATTAACATGCCTGTCACAGAGTCCAGGGTTCTTACCCCTTCAGAGATGCAGCCCTAACAGTGAACACTGAAAATGAGGAAAATGAGGGCATGGTGGGGAGACAATAGGTCGTTGCCACCTGATTTCTGCAGAGTACCAACTACTAGCTCAGATTCTTTTCAACAATATGGGAGAGGTAGAATCAATAGGGAATAAGTTCATCGAAAGGTTGGGATGGAGCCTGAGAGGCAAACCAAGTCAGCAGCATCATTCTCTCCCATGAGGACAGTTGAGATATCAACATCTAGGAACCACTGCCCACACAGCAGAAGAAAGTTTCTTACAAAGTAGCTGGAAGGATCCTTTCTCCAAAAAGTCAAAAGATTGTTCTGTCACCTGAATAGAGTCTAAGCATGATTAATAGTAATTACTGTGAAAATATTAATGTTTATCAAATACTGATAAGGTTTCAGATAATCTGCTCAGAAATCTCATGCATTGCTTTGCCTAATCTGCCATGAAGTTCTATTCTCACACAACTCACAGATCTTGAACATGAGGGATTCAGACACAAGTGAATGACCTGGAATTTAAGTCTAGCAGTATAATTCCAAATATCATGGTTTTGACCATTATTCTACACTACTGGGTTAAGTGGGCACTGCCCTTCCCTTTTTAAAGTAGGGGAAACTGAGACTCAAAATACTTAGCTAAGGGTCAGTAGATAGGAAGCAACTCAGGTCTGAATTCCTGTTGGAACTTCTGGGAAAGAAACCTATTCTCTCCACTTGGATTACTAAGTTAGTATCTTTGTCCCAAGGTATTTGACTAGCTGTAAATGCATCCAGCTCCTGAGAAATCAGGACTAAGAGATTCTTCAGAATCACTTTTGCATAAAGCCAACTCAACTCCAATCCCAGCTTATGGAAAAAACAACAACAACCTTACTTAATTCAACTTGAGTTAGCAGGTCACTCATCTTGTTTGCCATTGAAGTCATACACCTCTTACTCCAATTTGGTCACTGCCGTGAAAGAATGGTCTGTGTGGACTTTTATAACCTAGAAATAAAGTCTTGATGATAGTTAGACAAAGAATTTATTAAACAATCAAAACAGGGATTCAAACTCAGAAGTAGATTTTACTTCTGCGCAAAATGTTCTAGTCAACACAACCTTGAATTTAGTTAGATAGGAACAGTGAGTGAGTGACATTAAGAATATAATTATTCTTGAGAGGAGGAGTTTCTAATTCTAAATTGTCCTGACCTAAAGATACACTGATGTTAGAAGAAGACAATCAGGATTTAGCCTCTCCCTTTCTAAAGAATGCACTGCAGAGATGCAAAGGCTGTGAGCTCACTCTTAAATTTTATCTAGCTCTTTTTGTCAACAGTGGATGTGGAAAAAAACTGACCTTACCTGTGGAATGTAGAAGCAGGTAGAAGGATGGAGCTGATTTAGAGAACAGGAACACCTCCTATCTCTCTAGCCCCTTCTGACACACTAGAAGGTGGACAACAACACATCTCTCACCCGTAACCCATCTTCCTCACCAACTTGGAATGTCCTAAGAGACATATGACCTATTAGTAATGACTGTTGTCCCCAATGGTAAATTCTCCTGTTATCATGCATCCCTGCATCCTCCCTGCTGTATGTCAAGTACGCTTTGTTACTTCCTCATTACATCATTGCAACATTTCCTTGCTGGGGTAAATAAGGGGCTTCACAACTTCATTAAAGTTGGACCTGGACATGCTTCCCAGGATCCCTGTTCTGTGGGTTAGCGTCACAAATTGCTGTGAATCTTTTCATCTCATTTCTTCATCATTCTACAAGACAGACAAATTCCTGCATAGGCTATAGTTTGGAGTCCATTGATATTACAAGTTTATGCAGATGGCTTTGCTCTTGCTACTTGTATGGGATTGTACAGGAATTTTTATATGTTCACAACTTCATTACCATCTCTCAAGGCTTCCAGTAGCCTCTGGTCAGTAGAGCATAGAGGTGGCGGACAGCAGGGTAGAAGGAGAGTGAAGTCAAGCATTTATTCTGAGTCTCTGACTGTGGTATCGCTGAGAGTGAGAGGTTTATTTGCACCAAAAGTAACAGAAGGTTTCCTCTTCACTGATTCTTTGCTTCCTCTCTTTTCCTGCCCCCCCTTTTCCCGCCCCTTCCCTCTATTCCGTTCCTTCTCTTATTTTTCTCCTCCTCTTCTTCCTCCTCTTCCCTCTTTCTCTGTCTTTCTCGTCTTATAACAGCTTCTCTCTCTTGCCACTTCATATAGTGATGATGATCCACTGTTTCTAGAATCCGGAGTGTTGTCTTATTCCTTGTGGTTTTCTGTAGAGCTGCTTCATACTTTTGCAAATAGTTGCTTTTAAAACTTCACTCATATTACCCAAATTGGGCATTCCATCTGCTGTTAGTTGAGACCCTAACTGATACAGATGATTTTCTGTCACTTACAAGCAATAATCCCAATTATTACAGGAAGAATAAAATATTTCAAGCACCTACTTTATGGCCAGCATTGTGTTAAATCCTTCACTTACATTATCCTGTCTCCTTCTGAGGGGAACAGAATTTGTCACCTTAAAATATGCCTCTGTGGCATAAATATTATTTTAGAGTGGTTATTTAAAAACTTCAAATACAGAAAGTGTGCTGAAAACTAAGAAGTTATCCTTTTGTAAGAGACATTTACACTTATGAGAAAAAGTGCCTTTTTCAAGGGTGTCTCCCTCAGAGTCCTAGAAGAGAATGACTCTAGAAACATTAATAGTGGAGAAAGCAGGGACTTAAATTTGCACAACAACCATACCCTTCTTTACTATGCCTGTCCTGGTAATCTCCCACAACTGAGTATAGTGTTTAAGGTGAAGTCCTGGGCCATTTTGGGAATTACTCAGTTTTCTTGGTTCTCTCCTATGTATACAGGAGATATTATATGTTATTAAACTTTTGTTTGTTTTTCTCCTGTTGATTTGTCTTTTTTTTCTTTTCCTTTTTGAGACTAGGTCTCGCTATTTTTGCCTTTGGAACCACAGGCTCACATTGCCCAGGGTACCACAGACTTAAGCAATCCCCAGCCTCAGCTTCCCAGGTAGCTGGGATTACAGGCACATGCCACCACACCCAGCTATATTTTGGGGACTAGATCTCGATATGTTGTCCTGGGCAGGACTCGAACCGCAATCCCCAGTCCCAGCCACTCTTCCATAGGCTGGTGCTTACAGGCACGTGCCACCATGCCCGGCTTTGATCTGTCTTTTATTATAGAGGATATCTCAGCCAAGAATCTAGAAAAAGCATAGAGGAAATTATTTCCAACCCCTCCCAGAAAATTCTCACAATCACCTCCTTAAATTATGATATAGATCTTCATAAAATAGCTTTGTCTCATTCTCTGAGCCAAGGTTGTTTACATATACCAACACTAAATTATTATTTGGACTCATTGCCTACATGATTCCTTCTACATTCACATTCCTGTCTCTATTCCACATCACCAACATCTTTTGTTCTTCTTTGAGATACTTTTCAAAAGCCACCCCTCCTTGAAGCCCTCCTAGTTATGGTATTCCCTCTAAGAAGATGACATCTTTCTTTCTGAATGGTGAGGCCTTGGTGATCCTTCAACCAGAGATAGTCAAACTGCAAAACAATTTCCTGCTGAAGAAATGCTCAGTCTCACAAAACTGGGAGCATCTTGAGGGGAGGGAATGTATACAGTCATTCCCTTTATTCCTAATGTGCAGTAGGTGCCTATAATGTATAGTAAGTGCCTAATGTTTAGTAAGTACAGTAGCTCTATTTAGTGGCAAGCATTTCAAGCAGGAAGGTGGACAAGGAGGAAGTTGGAGGAAAAAAGAAGGTAGGGAGGGAAGGTGGGAGGGAAAGAATCAAGATATTACTGGGAGCCCCTAGTTAATACTAAATGACTGCATAATTTGTGCAAGAAAGTCATCAGCATTTCTGGAAACAAAACTTATCTGCAGGGAGTGTACCCCATTTCTGTCATCTCAACTGAAGTCCATCTGCTGAGTGACAATGCTCCATCAGGAAGTTATCCCAATAGCCTCTCAGCATCTCAAGTGCTAAAAGTGTGAACTTGAAACTCCCAAGGTCTCCACTAGAGATTCCCAATCCCGGCCCAGCAACACCCTGCCCCTTAAGCCAACCTGGAGAGGTAACCATAAGTAAGAAAGACCCCCCCCCTCCTCATACCCTTCCGCCATCCATCAGCCTCACCACACGTGGAGGCCACACTTCCCTCCACACTACCAAATGCCACGCCATTGATTGACTGCAACACTCAATTTCAACCCAGCAGAGGACCTGGCAGGACTTTGATCAATATTTTCCACAACAGACCACTTCTCTATGATAAATGCACTAGTTGAGAAGAGGAACAGATTAACCTTTCAGCGCGGTGGCAGGCAGCAACTAGGAAAAAGATGGCTCAATTCTATTGGGAAAAGAGGATGGGGCCCCTTCTCGAGCTCCCTGGGACCATATTTCAGCCAAGGAGAGTCATGAACGAGGGGAGCTGCGCTCCTGAAGCGTCGCAGAGATGTCCGCTGCCAAAGCAAACCAGGCTGTGCATCTTCTCCGCCACCCCCACCTGTGTTCATCTCGAAGGAAACAAGCACAAGCAAAGGTAACGGGAAGAGAGAGCGATTGTGTAGACAAGCTCAGAGGGCTGATGGATGGGATGGGGAGGAGGGGTGCTGCACGGTGAGTGCACTGGGAAGATGGAAATCTCTGAAGGAGAGTGCTACCCCGCCCCCACACCAGCAGCAGCAATCCTTCTAGCTGATAAACAGAGGGAGAAGAAGGTAATTCTCCAGGATGATGGACCAATTGCCTCAGAGATAGCACAGTCACACAGCAGCCGGGCCCGTCGCCTGGAGAACAGCAGAGAAGATGCCCAGGAATGAAGGGGGGGAGGTAATTGAGGGGCCCCAGTAAGAGCCATGCGTGTGGAAACCACAGTGAGCCGCCATTCAATCATTTATTCAAAAATATTTTTGTCTCTTGCTGCATATGCATGAGGCACTGTGGAGCAAACAGGAAAGTTTGGGTTCTGTATTTAAGGTGCTTAAAAACTAATGTTTCATGTGGGGATGGATAAATGTTCAAGTTTCACCTGCAAGCCAGGTATTCAGCTTTCAATGCATTTTGTCATTTTTGTTCTCATAAGTTCCTTCTTTTCCCTTTCACAGACGAGGAAACCAATGCTTAGAGACATTAATTGACTTTCCCAAGAAAACACAGTGAGTGAGTGACAGGGCTGGATGTCAGCTCCAGGTAGGGTGAAAACAGAGCCTGTGTCTTTAGTTTTATTCCCAACCAGCATTTTCATTCATTGGTGTTGTTTTAAGACAAGCAGGAAGTGTGGGGTTAGATGGTGGCTGACAAGGGAGTGGCATCGTATTTGACTCAGAGAAGTAGGGAAAACTTCCTGGAGGAGGTGACATCTGTGTTTGGTCTTGGAGGGCAGGTGGGTTTGGTCAGGTGGTAATACAGGTCATAGACCCACCAAATGCAGGCCCATATCATTTAATGGCAATGACCCACTCTGGGAAATGTACTGCAGGTAACTTTGTTCTTGTGTGAATGGACACAGCACTGGATGGCACAGCTCTTAAACACCCAGGAAGGAGTGCTCATTGGACAAGGCAGCTGACACATGTAATTGGGTCCATCATCTTTAGGATCCTTCCATTTTCAGGCTCTCCCTCAACCTCAATCCAAATGATATCATAGGATGACCATCCACATGGGGGAAAAAGACTTAAAGAGGATGATCCACCTTTGCAGGGAAACAGAGATTGCTGGGCAGGCCTTCTTCCAAGCTCAACTTTCTATTTTGGGCCTTACTTTCTATGAGAGCACCGAATCCTAATCACTAGACCACCAGGGAAGATCTTGGCCTTACTTTCTATGAGAAGCATAGACAAGCATCAGAGATTTGTACTGATTACCTTTTATCAGGTAGGCAAAGTCCTTCTCATACAACTCTCTTCTGCCTCTCAATTCTACCTGAATTATATTGTAATTACATTGCACATACCAGGATTATCTCCCCCTCTCCACTTAATCCCCCTTTGCCGTATAACCAAACACATAGTCAGTAGACTAGTAACTCTAATTCCAAGTTCCACTTAATCCCCTT
>PVHY01032301.1:0-11974 GCA_004024945.1 Uropsilus gracilis
CCAGGTAGCTGGGATTACAGGTGCGGGCCACCAGCTATTTTTTGGGACTAGGTCTCGCTGTGTTGCCCCAAGCGGGACTTGAACCGCGATCCCTAGCCCCAGCTGCTTCATAGGCTGAAGCTTACAGGCACGAGCCACCGTGCTGTCTAGCTTATTTCTACTAACATGATTCCTTCTAGGTTCATCCCTGTTATCACAAATGCATCAAATTTGTCTTTTTTGATTGTGAAATAATAATCCACTGTGTACATAGAACACAACTTTCTAACCCATTCGTCTGTTTGGAGGCATTTGGGTTGTTTCCGTATCCTGGCCATTGTGACTAATGTTGCAATAAACATCCGGGTACAGGTGTCCTTTCGAATGAGTGTTTTTGTATCCTTTGGGTAGATCCCGAGTAGTGGGATTGCTGGGTCAAACTGGCGCTTCATTTCCAGTAGTTTGAGGGGCCTCCACACAGCTTTCCATGGTGGCTGGACAAGGTTGCATTCCCAGATGGTTGACTTTGAAAGGTCCCTGTGCCTGCTGCGTTGACAGCCCATAGTTATTCGGCTGTGCGTGTCCCTGTGAGCTGGGCCAGGTGGGGTCACTCCCTGGGGATGGGCCATCTCTGGCCCCGTGACACATGGGGGAGCTGGCCATGGCGGGTGGCGGCCTCCCCAACAGCCTCCGAACATCATCCCCATGGTGGCCTCGCTAACAAATCTCCCACCTGAGACCCCCAGTGAGTCCTGCAAAGGGGCTTCCCTCCCGCCTCCTCCCTCCCTTTGCCCAGCCCTGGCTCCCTGGAAAGAGCCCACCCAGTCGGCTTCCATGCCTGTAGGGGAGGGAGGGGAAGGAGAGAGGAGCAAGCAATAGGGGCCCTGGGAACAGGGTCACCCACCCCAAGAGACAAGAAATATCCCCCCAGGCCACAGAGTGGAACCCCAACTGTAGGCTGTAGGCTGATAGGAACCCCACTCCTGCCCAGCTCCTACGGCTGTTAGAAAATTAAATGTAGAAAATGATAAAGCACTCAACAAATGTGATTTTTTTTAAAAGACTAGGTCTCACTATGTTGCCCGGGGCGCCACAGACTCAAGTTGTCTGGGGTACCACAGATTCAAGCGATCCCCAGGCTCAACCTCCCAGGTAGCTGGGATTACAGGTGCCCGCCACCGCGCCCAGCTGCTTTTTCGAGACCAGGTCTTGCTATATTGCCCTATTGCCCGGAGTAGTCTCCAACCCGCAAACTCAAGAGACCCCAAGTTTCTTGCTTCCCAGCGCTTGGACAACAGGCGTGCGCCACCAAAAAGGAATCAAACCACCTTCTGCGCCTCCTGCTAAGCTTCTGAGAGTGACTCTGTAATTTTCCACACCCCCTGGGCTTGGCCTTGGGCTTGGGTATGGTGTGTGGTTCCCTCCTCTTCCCATGTCATGCATTAGCCACTATGAGGCCTTACAAGCACTGTGTATTCACTGAGCGTTTTCTGTGTGCTAACCACACTGCCAAGACCTACGTGTCCAGGGTTTAATCTCCACAACAAACCAGCACCACAGATCTACTTTATAGATATGAGAACCAAAGCTCAGAGTTCATATAATTTGCCCAGGGTCTCTTAACAACTGAAAGGACCATGAAATAATGAGTTTAACCCACAGGTCATAAACCTAGGAGCCTCTCTGGCAATATATGGACTGGGCCAACTGTAAGGCATTAAGGAGTGGTGGGGCTTGTGGCCAAAAGGAGTACACACCTGTCTCAGACCACTAATATTCTCCACCTCTCATCAGGTATGCCAGCTCCAACACTGCAGGCAGTTCTGCTATCCTGTCTTAACTGCCTCCCCCCAAAAGCTCCCTCCACACCCATAGGTTCTCATCACATATCAATATTTGCTGTAGGAGCCACCTCCATTGCCTTTTGTTTCCAGCCTCATCTACAGTGATCCATCTGCTTACCAGAGCTGGATACTATCCCTCTTCTAAGCTCCCAGTCCTACAGAGACCACCCTGTTAGACATGTAGCTCTCACAGGCCCATCCTGGGAGCTATAGGGGAAGGAGGTCTTTTCAGGTAGACAGGTCTGGGTTCAAATCCAGCTGGTACTTGCTAAGTAGGTCACCCTGGATAAGCCACTTAACTTCCTGAACCTCGATGATCTCTCTCCCTAAGAGGGAGACCATGATGATGGCTGCTGAGCGGAGTCCTCAGGTGTGCGAAAGGCAGAGCCCTCACACGTAGAGTGCTCAGCCCTGTGGCAATCACCTGCCGTGGCTGATGCATGTGGACAGTGAACGGGAAAAGTAGAAATGAATTGGCGAACTCTCCCCTTGCATGTCACCCCCAAACCTGGAAAGTCAGGGGGGAGAAGGGATGTACCCAGAAAATAAATGGCAGCCTCAGCTTTCAATTCCTGTTGGGAAGAGATTAACCAAAATAGCTCAATTTCATTTAAAACCTACATTCTAGGGGCCAGGTGCGGTGGTGCACGCCTTTAATCCCAGCCGAGGAAGGGAGGCCAAGACTAGGGATCACTTGAGTCCTCAGGTTCGAGACCTGAGACCCGCCCGGAGCAACATAGCAAGACCTAGTCTCAAAAAATAGCTGGACTTGGTGGCACATGCCTGTAATCCCAGCTATTTGGGAGGCTGAAGCTGGGGATAAATAAGCAAATAAACAAACAAACAAATGAATAAATAAAACTCCACATTAAAGCCAGCGTCCTCTCCCTGTCCTCAGCGGAAAGTACCCGTCACGGCTGGCTGGTCCAACATCCTGTTTCTGCCTCCTCTTATTCCCGGTTGGGACAACCGTCTTGTTCACCTGATGGGTGATGGATGCCGGCATTGTCCTCCGCGTAGATGATGAATGTCGGCATTACTGGTAACTGTAGTTATGGGAACGTGTCCCCAGTTACAGGAACGTGGGGACATGTCCTGCAGTAGGGAGACGGGTCCTACGCCTACTTGTTTGCTTGCTTGCTTCACAATAGGAAGTGGTGGTTTTGCCTCCTAAAAAGTTGTAACAAGGCCAGGTGCCATGGCCAGGAGGAAGGGAGGCCAAGACTAGGAACCACTTGAGTCCACAGGTTCGAGACCCTCCCGGGGCAATATAGCGAGACCTAGTCTCAAAAAATAGCTGGGTGTGGTGGTGCACACCTGTAATCCCAGCAACCTGGGAGGCTGAGGCTTGAGTCCATGGTATCCCGGGCAACATGAGTCTGGTTCCCTGGACAACACAGCTTAACTTTAGTCTCAAAAAAATTTTTAAAATGTCCTAATAAAAGCTGCTCAGGGTCACTCTTGCCGAGCTGGCTTGGGGACCCTGGTGGCACCAGTAATAAACCTGCAGCCTTGAACTTCAGTCAGAGTCTCTGTGTCTTGTTTAGTGGCCCGTGAGTCACAACAATTCCAGGTCACTTTCTCCGCTGTAAAATGGAGATGGAGACTTGGGTCACACGTGGCGTTACCGCAGGTCTAGAAAGAGCCACACGAAAGGAGTGGGTACTCCGTGTCTGCCTGAGGGTTAGGGAAGCAGGAGGGAGAAAGGCTGTTGGACCAGAGGTGGCACTGCTCCCCCCTCCCCCAGCAGGGCTGTGGGCACTGCCTTGTCCTGGCCCTGCATTCCCGGAGTCCCCACCATCATCACACTAAAACCCACACTGCACATGAGATACAACACTGCTTTGCTTCAAATGTGGAAGGGATTTGAAATATGTGCTTTGGAAATGATGACTATGAGGAACACCGAGTTACACATTGGCGATGCTCTCTCTTCAATCATCCCTCATATCCTGGAACTCTGGCCAAGAATCCAGCTTACGAATTGTTGTCAAATAGAACGACACCTGCATGGGCGCCCAGCTTCACAAACACAGAAGTTGATAGGCTGCTTCCAGAGGCATTCAGTTAAACGTTGATCAATGCTGACATTTTCTTTTTCATGTCTGTGGCCCGTGAAGTCTTCCCAGGGCCTCTGAAAGTCCTCTCCTGGCTCCTTGAACAGGACAGGTTTGCACGCAAAGTTGGGTTTTGGGATCCTCCCCACCTCCAGACCTACAGGCCAACCCCAAAGCCCAGCTGCAAAAACCCACCCCTAGCCGGGCACGGTGACACATGCCTGTCAGTGACAGTTTATGGAGTTGTGGCAGGGTCTGGGGATGGCAGTTCGAGTCTCTCCCGGGGCAATGTAGTGAGAGACCTAGTTCCCAAAAAATAGCTGGGTGTGGTGGCATGTGCCTGTAATCCCAGCTACCTGGGAAGCTGAGGCTGGGGATTGCTTGAGTCTGTGGTATCCCGGTTACATGCGGGACTCGACCCGCGATCCCTGGCCCCGGCCGTGGCTTCCTAGTCTGCCACCTATAGGCATGCGCCACCATGCCTGGCCCACTCTTGCATATTCTATTGCATGCTGGAGGGCCTGGTGAGCAGGTTGAGTTTTAAAATTACCTCTGCGGCCCACCACCGTTCCCCTCTCCTCTCAGCCAAGAGCTGGGGCTCTGCATCCCACAGGAATCTTTCCCGAAGACACCCACACATACCTCCCAAGCAGGCTACCAAGAAGGGTGTGACTAGGTTCCAGAAAAAGGGAGGTGGTGAAGCTGGGCACGGTGGCACGGGCCTGTAAGTGACAGCCTATGGAGCACGGCTGGGACTGGGGATCATGGTTCGAGTCTCACCCAGGGGGAACAGAGTGAGACTTAGTTCCAAAAAAAAAAAAAAAGCTGAGTGTGGTGACATGCACCTGTAATCCCAGCTACCTGGGAAGCTGAGGCTGGGGATTGTTTGAGTCCGTGGTACCCCGGGCAACATGAGCCTGCGGTTCCACGGGCAAAAATAGCGAGACCTAGTCTCAAAAAAAAAAAAGGGAGGTGGTGGAAGGAGGCTGGGGAAGAACGAATGAGCAAGGGAGCAAGCAAGGATAGGACTACAACCTCCGATTACATACATGGGTTCCTTTCTATAAAGTAGCGGTAAAAAAATTATACATTGAACCTGGTCGTTTCACTCATGGACATTTAGACTAGGAGGATGATCTGTAAAAGCTTATATGCAAAGACAATAATACTAATACTACTAATAAATAATAATAAATACTACTACTACTAATAAAAATAATCCTATTTTTACTGATCATTTTATTTAGTGCTTTATATCCAGACACTGAATTGAGTGGGTCCAAAATCAACCTATGAGGAAAGTGCGGGTGTTAGCAGCAGGAAATGCATGAGGACCTGGAGGCACAGAAAGGAGAATTAACTTGGCCAAGGTTGCACAGCCAGAAAGGTTGCACAGCCAGAAAGCAGCAGAGCCCAAATTCAGAGCCGGTGGTCTGGCTCCGGAAAACACTTTCGGCTGTAGGTTAGGTCACAGTTATGCTTAACAATGAGGTTTGCCATGGGCCAGTGCACAGAAATTAAAATTTATATGTCTAAAGAGTATCTTCCCCCCAAATTATGTTTATTGAAGTAACTAGATGACACCTTTTTTTTTTGTTTTTTGAGACTAGGTCTTGCTGTTTTTGCCTGTGGAACCTCAGGCTCACGTTGCCCGGAGTACCACGGACTCAAGCAATCCCCAGCCTCAGCCCCCCAGGTAGCTGGGATTACAGGCACATACCACCACACCCAGTTATTTTTTTGGAACTAGGTCTAGGTTGCCCCGGGCGGGACTCGAATCGTGATCCCAGTCCCAGCTGCGCTCCATAAGCTGTCGCTTACAGGCACACGCCACCGTGCTCGGCTTAGATTACACATTAGTAGCTATTTCAGCGGTCAAAGGTTCAAGGCTTTACAAAGGTATCGGTCCCCCCTGCCCACCTCAGCATTCCTCCACCACGTTCCATGGTGGTCTTCCTTCCCAGACTCCCACCCCGCTACTTGTTAGGGGCTGTGGTAACCGGCCAGGACTCATGCTGTGAATGAAGAAAACTTCATTCACTATCTTATCTGGCTTCAGAAAACTGGAGATGGAGTGCCAAGACCCTGTCCCTGGTGAGTGGCGACCCCATTCCTCCATTATTAACCCACCGTAGAGACATCCCCTAAGAGATGACAGCAAGTTAATGAATGAATCCCCAGCCTCCATGTATTCCACAGGAACTAGTGTTTTGCCAAATCTGATTTTTCCTAAGCTGCTTCTTTCTCCCTTGTTTATGTAACACATTGTAAATCATTCATTTTTTTTTTTTTTTGAGACTAGGTCTTGTTATTTTTGCCCATGGAACCACAGGCTCATGTTGCCCGGGGCCACCACAGACTCAAGCAATCCCAACCTCAGTTTTGGGATTACAGGCGCGCGCCACCAGTCCCAGCTATTTTTCGGGACTAGGTCTCGCTGTGTTGCCCCGAGCGGGACTCGAACCACAATCCCCAGACCCCACCACAACTCCATAAACTGTCACTTACAGGCATGTGCCACTGTGCCTGGCTCATTTTTTACACTGTATAAAAGGCTTTCTCAGACCTAACCTGGCTAGATGTCTCATGCTCACATTCAACCCTGATCTGCTTGGCCAAGTTCAATCTCTCGCTCATCCTTCCTCATTTTCCTGTGCCCAGCTACTTAGAGCTCCCCTCCCCACCATGCTGCCGGATTTTGCAGTTATATGCTGAGAGTTTATTACTGACCTGGTTTTGTCTGACACTTCTCTCTATTCTACATATAACTGAGACCATCTGGTATGTCTTTCCCTTTGGATTTATTTCACTTAGCACCATCCTTCCCCATGTCATCCACGGCATCACACATGGTCGACATTCCTTTTTATAGCTGAGTAGTATTCCATTGTGTACATATATACATTTTTCTGATCCAGTCCTGTCCTTGAACACTTAGGCTGTTCCCATAATAGTTACTGTGGATACTGCTGCAGTGAACACACAACCACCTTTGAATGGGTATTTTGCATTCTTCAGATAGATAACTGTAGTGGAACGTCTGGATTTAACGTTTTGGGAAGCATAGGCTGGACCAGTCTAATTCCCACCAACAGTGTATGTGCTGTTGATGCTGGATGATGGGCAAGAAGGCACAACTCAAGCCGGGCATGGTGGCGCATAATTGTAAGCAACAGCCTATGGAGTCGTGGCTGGGACTGGGGATCACCCGGGGTAGCATAGCAAGACCTAGTCTCAAAAAAAATACCCCGGGCAACGTGAGCCTGCAGTTCTACAGGCAAAAATAGCAAGACCTAGTCTCAAAAAAAAAAAAAAAAAAAGATGGCTCAACTCTGGCTGAAGAGAGGCTCGGGGGCTGTGAGTGGCCATGGCAGCCCCAGACTTGAACCACATCCTCCGCATTGCTTGTTTAGAGTATTTTCATGAAATGTAAAAATGTTAAAATACTTTAAAAACACAAAAGTACAGGTATCTCAACTCAAAAATGCCTTTTAAGAAAGACAACTAAAAATAGTAAAAAACAAAAGAAAAAAGAAATAAAAAAAACAAAAAATAATAAAAGAGAGGACTAAGAAACATAAAACTGTTTAAAATGCAGACCTCTACCTCAAGAATGCAGATTGTGAGCAAGTATTTGTCAACATGGACAGGCTTGAAGTGGATTTGTTTTCTTCTTCCATTTCTGTGTTTTCCAAATTTCTTTCTTGAAAATCATTTTCTTTTCAGAGAGGAAACAGCACTAAGGCCTTAATGTTTTGGAGTTATTCGCTCTCAACAGACATTTGACAGAAATTTCTGAGAAACTAAAACACTAGAAGGAAGTTGTTTTTAAAAATAGTGGGGAGGTTGCTAAGAAACCCTTTAAATTGGTAATATCTTTAGGACTAGACCTCAGCTCACACTGAGAAGAATGTACAAGGGACAAGAAATGGAACAAACAAGTTTACAGGGAGTCCTGGCCGTCCTAAAAGTGCTGACAAATCAAACGGGCAGCTCATGCCTTCAAAAGAACCTTCTGGAAAGATTGTCTAAGCCAGCTTTCTTGTTTCACAAACCAAGAGATGGCGCCTTCTTATTACTAGAATATATTCACCTCGTTGAAAAATATGTTCCCATCATCCCTGCACCTTCTCCTGGGCAGATGAGACCCCTGGGAAGTAAGGGAGCCCCGGCTCTGGTTGGGGGATGCCATGGCCACTTAAACCCGAACCTGTTTCTTCAGCCAGTTGTGCCACATCTTGCCCATCGTCTAGCATGAACATGGCAGGTCTCCTGTGTGTAAATGGTTAGGATGTGAACTGACAGGAGACGCCTTCTAGGGACTGAAGGATCCTAGGTCTTTGGCAGGAGCTGACCTGGCCAGTGGCCCTCAGGGGGCAGGAGCAATAGAAGAGCTTCTCTAGAGGCTGGGTTCCCTTCCCCCCCACCCCACCCCCCAGTCTCCAGGCCAGAGGAGGCAGAGCTGGGCAGAGGAGCTAATTGGAGGGGAGGTACCAGATGCCTGCCCGGGCCCTCAATTACACAGGCTCATGCTGTTCTAAGGCTAATTGTTTCTGAAACTGCCAGCCTGCCATTCTCCCCACGTAGCAGCAGCGACAGCAGCAGTGACTGGTATCGCTGCCAACCCGGGAGTCTGCTCAGCACAGAGCACGTTCCGCTTCCGCACAGACCAGCAAGCTCTGCACCCCACGAGATAACCCAGAAAGTGTGCATTAAGCCCAGGACAGCACTAAGGTGGTCAGGCCTGAGTCCTCACGGTGCAGGCCCCTTCCGCCCTGCTCAAGAGTCTGCAGGGAGCTTGCAGGTTTTCCACGCTACACCTTCCTCCCCGTGCACTGGACTCACAGGACCTGAGATGACAGGAGGCGGGAAGTAGATGCTGGGAATGACCAGGGCAGGGGGAGCAGGTTGGATGAGGGACGGGGGAGCAGATGGATGCCCATGGGCCTCTCCTCTCCCCCACACGTTAGTCTCCACACGCATAAACACGTGTCGGCCAAGCCCTGGCACAGCCGGCCCTGCACCTCAGAGACCTCGCGGTTCCCTCCCTGGTCCTGGCGCCCAGCCTGCTCATCGGGGGAGTGTGTCCCGAGAGGGGCTGGAGGGGGCGCCTGTGGGGAAACGGCGCTGAGGTTGCCTTGGTGTCTTCTCACAGGTGTCATATCCAGGCTTTGAGGAGCCAGGGTCGGGCTGAGCAGAGGCGCTGGCAGGGCCGACGAGCCTCGGGTCGACTCCATCTCCGCCTGAGTCCGGGCGTCTTACACTTCTTCCCAGTAAGAAAACAAGCCAACGCTGATTTCTGATGAACCCGCTGTGCCTCCCTGGCAGGCGCTCCCACACCCCCTCAGACACGGCCAGCCACGCCGGATCTCCCAGCAGCAACCACAGGCCCTTTTTACTTAAATAACTTTATTTCTCATGCACCAGGAAAGACGGGACCGTACAGGACGCTGCGTTTCACAGCAAAGGCTTCGGTCCGGAGGAACGGAGGGTGCAAGCTGGGGTCCAGGTCTGGTCAAAACTCAGGGACCATACAGGGGTGACCCCTATGCCAGGGAAGGGGTGAACCTGGGACCCACCAGCTGCAGCGGCCCCAGACACACACACATACACACACACACACACACACACACACACACACACGCACACACGCACGCAACACGCACGCACGCACACACACGGCAGCTGCCCCCTCCCGCAGAGGCACAGGAAGCCCATCCAACGAGCACGCAGCCCGGAGGAAGGAGGCCGCGGCCGTGACTTGGCGGAGGCTGCGGGCTGGCACCTCTGCGGCCCAGGCCCGGGCAGCCAGGACCGAGACTGAGTTCTCAGTCCAACTCCACCTGCCCTCGAGCCGCCGGAGGCCCCAGGCCCCTGTGTTCACAGAGGACGTGTGTTGGTCCCCCCGTGGCCGGGAGTCGAGCTCTGGCCAAAGCCCTGATTCGACCAGGTGGAACCCCAAAGGCTAGAGGGGCCAGCCCCCCACAACCATCCCCAGCCCCTGGAGACAGAGGTCTGCAGGACAGCCGGGCTTCTGAGGGTCCCGGAGAGGGTCAGTGGACGCCACCTGTGCCCAGCCAAGAGCAAAGTGGACCCTGGGCCCAGGGGCGGGGACAGCCGGACATGCAAGACAGAACACGGACGGGAGGGCACATGCAGAGACCATGGCGGGCAGGGGCCGAGGACAGGACGCGTCGGGGGGCTCCAGCCGGGCTCACTGGGGCCCCGGGCTTGTGGGGAAGACCGGCTCCTCGGGGATGGTCTCCAGCGTCTCACTCTGGATGGCCTGCGTGATGAGTGCCAGCTCCTGGCACAGTGTCTCGTGGCGGTAGCCCACGCGGATGTCGGGCACGTTGGTGCGGCGGATGTCGTTGCCCTCGGGGCCCTCCTTGGTGTAGTTGGGGCCCAGCCAGTGGCTCTTTACCTGGCAGGGGTGGGGGTGACAGGCAGGGCTGCAGCCGGCAGGGAGAGGGCCAGGCCAGGGGCCCGGGGACCTCCACAAAGCCCGCGGGGGTTGCCAAAGCGAAGGCAGTGGAACGGTACCTTGTGGGAGAAGCCGCTCATGAGCACGCTGTTGCGCGCCAGCTCACACATGTCACAGGAGCTGAGCTTCCACACCTGGGTGGCGATGCTGTACTCCTCCATCAGCGGCTCCTGCACAAGCCGGGTGCCTCAGGCGGGGGCTCCCCTCCTTCCCGGTGGACAGGTACACCGCACTCCACCAGCAGGGGGCAGCACGGGCCTGAGACACCCCCCCCAACCCCAGCGGCTGGGCGTCCCTCCAGGCCCAGGGCGCCTGCCCGCCCAGCTGCCTGCGGGTCTGACCTTGGTAAAGTGGAACTGCAGGGGATCATCGGTGGACAGCGAGACCATGAGGCCGCGGGACAGGTACTCGGGGAGCGGGTTCCGGTGGTAGCTGAGGAAGAGGCTGTTGTTGCTGAGTGGAGACATGGCGATGCCAATCTGGGCCAGGTAGTACAGATATTGCAGGACCGGGGCCTGGACGGGCCAGAGGGAGGAAGGAAGGGAGGGCTGTCAGGCCCAGGTCAGGGAGGACAGCTGGTGGGGTGAGCACTGGCCAGAGGGGGCAGAGTCCAGGCAGGCAGCTGTTCGAGGGTCAGCTACAGCCAGAGTGCAGGCTGGGGCGTCAGGGTAGAGGCTGGGTGTGAGGGGCTCGGGCTGGGGCTAGGCGAGGAGGATTGGGTGCTGAGGGCCCAAAGGCTGGAGGAAGGCGAACACCCGGGCGGGAAGGCGGGGTGCAGACACTGACCTTGCGCAGCAGGAGTCCGTGGGAGATGTTCTCGGCCAGCATGAAGGCCGACACCAGGTGGTGGATGGGTCCGGCCTCCCCGCAGTGCGGACGCAGGACAAAGGTGTGGAAGCCCCTCTGCCTGGGGGTGGGGGGGAGGCAGGAGGAGAGCATCAGCCTGGGCTCCGGGGTGCCCCACTCTCATGCCCCAGCAGCCACATGGGCCGGGGACAAAGGGGTCAGGGGATCTCCCTGGCTGCAAGGGCTGAGCCGGGGCGCCGCGAGGGCAGAGGAAGCACCCATGCAGCCCGGCAGGGCCCCTGTCGGGGCAGGCCCCCGGGCAGAGACACCTGCGCAGATGGTTCAGCGTGGCCATGTTGGCGAAGGTGTAGTACAGGTAGTAGGAGTAGGGCGGGTTGTCCTCCTCCACCCAGGCCTCAGGGAGGGGGCTCTCCAGGTTGAAGACGTGGTTCTCGGGCTTGGACTCGTCGTCCACGCTGTCAAAGCCGTCCACCTGCACAGACCCCGGGGTCAGTGCCTTAGCAGGGCCTGCGGTCAGAAGGCCCAGCGCCAGCGTCCCCCCAACCCTCCACCCCCGCACCCAGTCCCCCCACCCCCGCACCCAGCCCCAGGCGGCCCCTCACATGCTCCAGGAAGAGGTGCAGCTCCGGGTGACTGGCTGGGTGCACGGTGGCCTCGAAGAGCGGCAGGAAGATGTTCTCCAGCATCTCCTGGAAGTTGGCCAGCTGGCCTTTGGTGCGGTACACGTCACTG
This sequence comes from Uropsilus gracilis, assembly GCA_004024945.1. NCBI lineage: Eukaryota > Metazoa > Chordata > Mammalia > Eulipotyphla > Talpidae > Uropsilus > Uropsilus gracilis. The sequence goes on from PVHY01032301.1 coordinate 11,904, forward strand.
CAGGCGGGAGGCACCCAGGCGTGCGAGCGGGTCAGGCTGACGTGAGCACACCCAGCAGACGCCCCAAGAGC
>PVHY01032302.1:0-11928 GCA_004024945.1 Uropsilus gracilis
TGTCCTTGAGCCAATAGCTCACAGCAGCAATATGGTTTCATCTCTAACATCATTTGGTCAAAGGGCCAAAGTTCTGATCCACAAACTCCTCCCGGTAGAAGCTCAGTGCTTACGAAAGAATTTGTAGTAAACCAGGCCTCCCAGGATGATGACCTCCAGTAAGATGACGATGGAAAGGAGCAGCTTGTTGGTTACCACTCTACAAAGAGAAGCACAGTGGGCATGGTCAGAAGGCTAGCAGCATTTCTTCCCCTTCTCTAATCTTAAGGGGAGTTTCACCTGAGGATAAAACCAGATCCCATGAAGCAGATCCAAGCATTTTTGTCTGATCACATGGCCACTGAGCAGTAAGTAGCTTACAAGGTTCTTTAGCTGGTTCTAATAACTTAGAAACTGCTTTAGCTGTAACTTAGGGATAACACTATCTACCTCACAGAAATGCTGAAATCTGGGACAACAGATATCAAAGCATAAAAACTGGTTTATTAGTTCTAAAATGTGCTCACATAGTAGTTGCTTCCTCACTTTAAAAATAGCTTAGTGGGAGAACCTCGGGGTAAACAACAATTTATATATATATATATATATATATATATAAATGTACACACACAACCAATGTTTTAAAAAAGAGCTTTTCTAGGAGGGGCTAGTTAAATATGAAAAAGTGATTTCTGAACTCAGAGTCCATTCTATTTCAGAGCAGCAAACACAAGATCATTTGCTAGCCATATAGAGTTGCATCAGTTACAGACTACAGCTGTGACAGGATACTGGGACGAGAGTTTGCAGAAGCTCTAGTGCTGAAGTCCAGTTCAGGATGGATTCTACTTTAGGATAAGGATCTAGAAGAATCATGGTGCCTATTAATGGTGAAACTTATTTTTCACCCTATGGTTTTTTTTTGAGACTAGGTCTCGCTATTTTCCCTGAGGAACCACAGGCTCAGGTTGCCCAGTGTACCATGGACTCAAGCAATCCCCAGCCTCTACTTCCCAGGTAGCTGGGATCACAGGTGTGTGCCACCACGTCCAGATATTTTTTGAGACTAGGTCTCAAAGTTGCCCGGGGTGGGTCTTGGATCTCCAATCTGCAGACTCAAGCGACTCCTAGTCTCAGCCATGCTCTGTAGCTGTGCTTAAAGGCATGTGTCACTGTGCCCGGAGCTACTATTTCTATTAAAAATGGTACTAAAAAATTTTGACTCCAAAAAAATTTTTTTTGACTTTCCTATATTATCTATTTATACAAAGAATCCAGTTTCTGATTCTCAATGTTCACTCTAAATTGAAAGGTTTCCCCTGCTCAAGGAATCTTGCACTATTTAGGAAAACCCAGTGCTCCTGTTAGTTCCATCACCTGGTTGTGCATACTACCTACTTATACCAGAGCAAGCCTCAATAATACCACCTCTCTTCTGGCCCTGCACATACCTAAACATTTTTCTTTCAAAGTAACCTCATGCTAATGCAAAACTCCAAGGTAAAATGTTGACTCCTATGAAGGGCAAGAGAGTCAAAATGAAATACTACGCAGTGGCAGTTAAAACCACTTTCAACTAAAGTTTTTGCAAATATATTTCAAGGAATATAAAGCTCTATTTCCACTATTCCAAGCCAGAATATATATACTTGTAACAGATTTTTTCTGGGATGTTTAAGAATACAAAACAGTATTTTATTTCTTCTGCTTTGACTTTTTCAAGTCACTGTTTAAGGCTTTGACATTCTTTTAAATGTCAAAGAATCAGAGTTAAGAGAAATTGTGTGACTTTTTAAACTTACTTTCTGGACATCGTACGAAGAATCTTTCGACTTTTGCTCAAGTTTTCATTTGTGTTTACCAGCTGAGAAGAGAAAATAACAATTATTTCTCCCTTTCAAAACTACACTGTAAAATTTAAACATTCCTAAATTGACAGTGGGTATTAAGGAGTATATGCTAGGAAAAAAAAGAAATCAAACTAATTTCAACGATGGCCTCTTAAGTATAAGCAGAAACTGGAAAGGATAGTTTAGTGTTAGTAATTATATTCCACGGTTGCTGAGGGAGATTCATCTTCACCTGGGCCATTCAAACCAGAAATACTTCCAGTATACCTGAAAGTACTTTGCCAGTAATTGTAAAGCAACTTAAGATTTGAATTTCATCAAGCGAACTCCCGAAGAGTCTCATGAATTAGAACTGTAGGCTGGGTTTTTTATTTTATTTATTTATTTTGAGACTAGGTCTCGCTCTTTTTGCCTGTGGAATCGCAGGCGCTCGTTGCCCGGGGTACCACACACTCAAGCAATCCCCAGCCTCAGCTTCCCAGGTAGCTGGGATTACAGGCGCGTGCCACCACGCCCAGCTAGTTATTTGCAACTAGGTCTCACTACGGGCCCCAGGCAGAACTTGAACCGCGATCCCTAGCTCCGGCCAGTTCATAGGCACGAGCCACTGTGCCTGGCCCTGTAGGCTGAGTTTTTTAAACTGCGTTAAGACACACAATGAATTGTAAAAGGAATTCATCTTCTTTAAACTTTTAAAGAAAACTTTACCTTTGACTGCCTTTATTAATCTAGATAGCTGAAGAGTATTTCAACAGATGCCATCTGTTCTTATTCCCCAGTGGCCTCAATAAATTGATTTCCTATTTCGTTCATTGACTTTTAAATACACTCAATCTGCCCGGTATGTTCAAAAGTGAAAAAATATACAATCTGTAAATGAGTTGCTATGTCCATAGCTTATCTTAAATTAGTTACTTTATTGTGAATTCTCAGTGAGGGAGGAAAGGGCATCATTTTAATTATAAATGGAGAATTTCAACTAACACGTTGGGCAAGACTCAGAAAATACCTCAGTTTGGATTTCCCTCATGCTATTAAAAATACAGTATTCCACTGGCAAATTGTACTTTTTTAAAAAATCCTGTGCTATATTAAAGAGCTAGTTTTTTCAGCATCTCTTAGAATGACAATTTCATCTGAGTATTTTCATTTTCTTCCTATAATGACCAGGCTTATTTAGTAATAATTAAGGGTTTACAGTCCAGGATTAACTTCTCTAAAATGTCAGAGGTACTATTTTATTACATGTGGACAACAGATTTGGGCTTACACAACAGGAAAGCTAATCTGTTTAGTAGATGATACTTTCACAAGTAGACTATTTCACTAGATGTGTAAGAAATGAAAATCTGTCTGGTGGTCTGAATCTTAATTATAACTACTACCCCACCATAGAGAGTAATTAATAAAAGGGTAAGAGTGGCTGCAAACTTATCTGGCAACCCTCAATAAATGCATAAATCTGTTTTCTATCTTTTTCCCCCACAACCTCTAAATCTTCTAAGGAAGATCTTATTGCCAAGCAAACTAAAATTGAAAAAAGCTTAAAGTTCCTAAAAGATCATACCCTAAATTCAGATCTGTCATCACAAGGCTCTAGGATGTAATGGGCCCATTTATTTCCCAGTCTGGCCAGACTTACTCTATTTTTGGTACGTTCCAACTGGTCACGCTGCTCCCCAAGCTCTTCTATGATTTCTGAGCCAATCTGGTCAGTTTCTGTGGCTATCCGATGAGAACGCTCAATACTCTGGGTGGCCCGGTTTAAGCTATCAGTTCCTTGGAGAAGCAAAGCTCTTTGAGATTGTAGCCGATTCTGACAGGAGTATAGAAGGGAAATGTTAGACTTCTTCCATTGTATTTCATTGCCAGCACATTCTTTATGACCTTTCTTATGTAAGAAGGGCTATATTAGTACATTTCATTATTTTTGAGACAGAACCAAAGTCATCACTGAACTATAAAATCTTGTTTGTGGTAAGATATAAGCAGAACCTGTAATGTAGCACAGGATCAAAGTGCCTCACACCCCACTGCTTATTACACTTAAGGTAGAAGGATAATGTTAAAGGAGGTCAAAGCATTTCCCTTATCTGTGATGAATTCATCTGTGTGCTTCCTGTACTACGAATTTCTGGGAGACCAAGGGCCTAGAGTTGGGATATAGGCTAAGAAAATCATACGCGGCCTATAACTTGGTTACAAGTTACAAATCCTACAACTATGTCAAATGAAGAGTTCCACCTCATTTGTACTAAGGATTAAAACTTCAACAGACTCACCAAAAGTATAACCACTAAGAATTTCACCTCAAGCCAAACTTCAGAGAAAACTCTGAAGTTGCCACTGGTGATTTTCTCTTAGAGGAGGCGTTAAGCTGCCCTAATACCCTATTTTCTAAATCCTCATCAAAGTTTTATCCTACCTATAATCCTAAATACAGACAACATGAAAATGAAAGTAGTCTTGGTCAGAACTAACCACTGACACACTGGGTCAGTTCCAAGTATTTCAAGTATGCCACACACATAATCACAGGGCCTAATGCTGAGTAGGTAGATTACTAACACTAGACACCACCATCGAGTGACTGAGGAAACCACTAATGTAATATATACTTTTTAAAAAAGTTTTATTTTTATTCTTTAAATCACAAACTTCAGTAAATGGTTTTTGGGGTTACCACCCCCCCCATCAGAACCCCCTCCTTTCTGTCACACCCCACTCTGTGTTGTTTGCTAGTCTGTGTTAAGTTTATTAGTCTCTTTCCTGTGGTAGTGCTTTTTTTAAAAAATATTAAATAATTTATATATAAATTTCACATCTTTATGATCTCTGGGGTTCATTTCCCCTCCCTGACCGTTCCCACCCTGCCTTCCCCCTCCCACCCCAAGTTGTGTACTCTAATTTGGTTGTTGGCTTATTTTGACTTTTCTTCATGGATTTTTATCTTTCCCATGTTCCATATAATAGTGAAATCATTTGGTTTCTGTCTTTTTCTTTTTCACTTGTTTCTGCTAATATGATTTCTTCCAAGTTCATCCATGTTATCATAAAATCATCCAATTTGTTGTTTTTAATTGATGAATAATATTTCATTATGAATATATACCACATCTTTTTCATCCAGTCATCTATTTTGGGATATTTCGGTTGCTTCCATGTCCTTGCAATTATAAATAGTGGATAGTGTTCTTTCATTGGGTGAGGGACTGTGTTCTTGGAACCAGGCGAGCCTTGATGGTAGGTTTTCAGTCTTAAGTTTGCGTTGGGCAGCCAGTCTGTATTTATTTGTGGTCTGTCCATGCTTTCTCGTTGGAGATTGTCTTCTCCAATCCCATCTCTGTTGGTTTGCTGCTTTGCCTTATGGTTCTGGTATCAGATTTAGGGGATCTCACCCCCTCCCAGTGCTGGTGAAGAAGTTTCTCTGTAGATACAAGCATTTGTGATTGGTCATTGGAGATTATCTTCTCTGCCTCAGTGTGCATCTTTGCTGTGGGGGCCAGTGCCCCCAGTCTTTGGCTTTCCTTTCTTTTTCCGTAGTGTGGAGATGGGCACCTTGCTCTCCTAGAAGGCATCTCTGAAATGAGGTCTTGAGTCTTCCAGACCAGGTGAGCACATAGGTGTGCGTCATGATATCATGTTTCTATAGATGTTTCTCCTGTCTCACATGCATTGGTTCTTTCGATTGTCCATCTGCTTTATCTAGCTCAGACTTGTGGGCTGGATTCTTACTTGGTCCCTCACCCATTTTATGATGGGATTTGTGTTATGTATGTTCTTGCTCCTGAAGATTAGCTGGAGGATGAAATGGAAGGGGCATCCCCCTGCCTCCCCCTCGCGTACCCACATACTGGTACCTCCCAGCGTGGAAGTGGGGCCCAGATGTCCATGCATGTGCCATCCCAATCCCACCTTGGGCTGGGGGCAAATGCCTTGGTGGATCCGGGCTGCAGATGGCTGCCCCGTGCAACAACCATCTGCTGGTGGATGGGCTTAAAACCATCTGATCCCCCTTCCTGGGCTCTCCAGGTTTGGGGAGGCTTACCCCAGGGTCTTCTCCGCCTTTGCTCCCTACTGGCTAGGGGCGGCGGGGGAGGAGCCCTGGGCCTCATGTAGGCAGCTGGGCTGACATGACTACCCCCAAAGGGTAGCAGCTGGCCTGCACCCCACTGTGCCCTCACTGAGGCCTCCCATCCAGGTTCGGTGATCTCGAAGGGGGTGTGTGGCTCCTCCCACCCAAACCCAGCATGGAAGGGACACAGAGCCCTGGGTCACATGGAGGTAGCCAGGCTGACCTGGCTACCCCTGGGGGGGGGAGCACCTGGTCTGCACCCCACTGCTCTCTCTCTGTATGAGAGGACGCTACCTCACTAAGGCCTCCCCATCCAGGTGTGGCCTATACACATTTATCTTAACAATGAACATCTGAAAACTTTTAACATTACTCAACAAACCATCTTAAAAATAAAAAATTGAGCTGGCCACAGTGGCACATGCCTGTAAGTGGCAGCCTAGGAAGCTGCGGCGGGGACCAGGGATTGCAGTCGAATCCCGCCCAGGGCAACATAGCAAGACCTAGTTCCAAAAAACTAGCTGGGCATGGTGGCACATGCCTGTAATCCCAACTACCTGGGAAGCTGAGGCTGGGGATTGCTTGAGACTGTGGTACCCCGGGCAACGTGAACCTGCAGTTCCATGGGCAAAAATAGTAAGACCTAGTCTCAAAAAAAAAATTGAGATTTTCAACTGATAATGCTGAAGAAAGCGGATGAAGACCATATGATCTCATGAATCAACTGCAGACAGATTCAGAAAGGTAAATAAAGGGTTGTTTAAAACTGTAGTGTTAGCCTTTTTATATACATGCAATCTAAACCTGTGGGCCCCCTTCTATTTCTCTCCCATGTACTTGCCAAGTCACTTTTCCTAAATGCAGCACATTTGTGAATTTTATTCCAAGGTTTATTTAGAGAAGCTAGATCAAAGAATAATAGATTTATTTTATTTAGTCTAAATATATAAATCAGAATACAGGCTGAGAGTCAGTTTGGTTCACTTCCCATTATAAGAGTAAGGGGTGGGGGGGGGGAAGAGTAAGGTGTTAGCCACTTCTTGAGAAGAATCCTGCCCTTTCTCTGTGTCTGGGCTGTTGGGTCATCTTGATTTAAATGTAAAGGGGAGAGGCACACTTGAGATCACACTGTATCAGGTTAGAACATACAGTTCAATGTGTCAAGAATAGGCAATACTTTGTCAAGAATAGGCACTACTAAACTCCAAACTCTTTTATAAATAAAGAACTCAAATTCAATTAAGCATATGGTCTGGAAAGACCTACACTAAATAGAGATGAGTATCTAAGGGGAGAAAGTGAATTAGACACACATGAAAATAGGATGGAACTCTAATATGCACTGAACAGGAACTATAATCCACGATATGGTTAATTCTTGTACCACAGGTCCTTGAAGGGATAGTTGAAGCTTACCATGTGTTCATTCTCTACAGTGTATGTGCCATATTTCATGTCTCCTCGGCCCCCAGGTAGGGCTGTCAAAGGTGTACTTCTCACTTCCCGATGGAGTTTGGCAAGGTCCTTCCGGTAGGTTCGGAGCTTAGACATCATAGGGTTACGGAATGACAGGGGTGCATAACGTAGTTCCTCTTCCATCTCTGCCAGCTAGGAAGGCAGAAAGTAGTGAAAACATCTTGTCTGCCTGGTTTGAACTACTAACACCAGAGAGTCCCCCAGGTAAGTACTCAGTCAAACATTCCATAAAGGCAGAGAGCAGGTGTGATATGTCCAGCTCATAATTCCAAGTGCCTGGCACATACCTAGTAAGTACCAAAGGGGCATTCAAAAAGTATGAGCTGACTTGGAGAAAGCTCCAACATGACCAACTAAAGAGAAAGATTTCAAGCATTTTATAAAAGCTTGCTCTATTACCTATTATCAGCAACACAGAGAAAATTATGCAGAAACAGGATTAGACCTGGAGGTACAGAGAGTGACATCGACTGATTAGCCAAGTTTGTGCAAGACACATCATCTATGCCAGAATGAACTGGTACTGGTAGGAAGAGTATTACTGAAACTGACAAAACCATTAAGTCCATTCCTATAAAAAAGAAACAACTTAGATAGAAGGCTGATAAAAAGATGGCTAAAAACTGAAACATAGTTTGCCTTAGCAAGCTGTGTACTGACAGGATACAGAAAAAATATTGAAGGGCTAATATACTTTACTGATGCTGTGTCCTAAATAGTGATCTACCAATCAAGAGAATTAGGACATGCTCACAACTTTATTTCCATAGACAGAAATAGATTTGTTTTTACAAGAACTATATTCAAATATCAAGTATATCTGTACTTTATACAATGTTTGGGAGTATCAGTGCTTTAGAATGCCTTAATAAGAAAATACTCAAGAAGATTTTCTTTAAACAAAGAAGATGAAATTGTGAATTTAGTTTGTTTAAGCATGCCCCTCCTAGAATGACTGTTTTCCCTGTACTCAAGTACAGTTACTGTGTGCAAGCTATTTTTGCAATGCCTTAGAAGTTGGCTACCAGATCATTAATGGGCTATAAATTATGCATTAAAGTTGGGCACCAATAAAAGCTATATGCATGTTTTCTCATCTGGAAATCCTATTAAGAATTAGAAATGATTCATGTTCAAATGGTTTTATATGACAAAAAGGCTGTAATGAAAGAACTTGTAAGACTTGAAATATGCTTTGAGAAGTTTGTAGGACTTGAAATATGATTGGGAAGCAGGGAACACACTACCTTTGTTTCCATCTTCCTAATAAAGACTCAAGTTAGCAAAAATTAAAATCACAAGATTTTGGGCCTAAGCAATTACTGTTGGGGGAGAAAATTACCTGTTTTTTTTTAAAAAAGACAAAAATTTTAAAAAGAAATGTAATTTAAAACACATTAAAAGATAAAAAAATTTTGCGTATTCTACTGGTTACATAACAAGGAGAGAGAAATGACATTTCTTCTAAGGCAAAATACCAATAAGGAACAGTTTAGCCTGGAGCTGCAGTTTATTCTGTGAAGCGGAAGTGGTATTTTCAGCCTTACTGATTTGTTCATCGTTGTGTCAAACTTTTTAGTTTTATTTTTGGATCTTCACATAGTGGAAACTTGGGATAAGTATGTACAGCTGACCCTGAAAAAGGTAGGGCTAAGACAACATATCTCTATACCCCTGGGTTCTGCATGCAGAGACTCAACCAACCAACACAAAAGGTTGGGTAAATCCTTGAATGGGGAACCTACAGACAGAAAAAAAAACCTCTGTAGGAGTGGTTCAGGGCAATTCAAACCTATGTTGCTTAAAAGTCAACTATATTTAAAAGCATAGGCATGAGACAAAAAAATGTGATCAGAGAAAAACCCAGTAAGCACTTACTGGCTTACTAAACATTTTTATATCTATTTTCTCACTTCTCATAACAAATCAGTAAGACTGAAAATACCACTTCTACTTCACATAAAGACTTCTAAGACTCCATTATCTTCATGTCAGAGATAACAAGGGCTCAAAACAGATTTCCATTTTTCTGTGATAATTAGAATACCTATATGTGTTTACAAAAAGTCGTAACTTATTTTCATCTGCTTGGGAAGGATGGAGGGGCAGAGGAGTAGTTAATTTTGGTTAATTTGAATAAAATGTCTGAACACTGAACACACTGGTATTAGCTAAAAGATATTAAAAATGCTACCAAAGGTGTTAAAGAGAAGATCAACTATATAACAAGTAGTATGGACATCCCTAGTTGTACAAATGTAGTAAGTTATTATGAAGGTGTTTCCACTCTGGGGGCTTAGGCTGTCTTAAAAAAAAAAAAAAAAAAAAACAGATACAGAAGAGAAAAAGATGTAAGTAACTTCTCAGAACTGCACTGGCTTAAAAAGCATTTTTCTTCTCAGTCTACTCTGGAGTAGCCAAAACTAGGGCAACTATTTCTGCAGACTATTACCAAGGACCTGGATTTTAGACTCAATCTCCTGAAGTTAGAACATGACGATTTTGGAGAGAAGACTCTTATTGCCAAGGGATGGGAGCAAAACTTCTTTCTTTAAAGAAACGTCACAGATTAAGAGAAGTAGTTGTTAAATTGCATGGCGATCTAGACCAATTTCTAACAAGTTTTGGGTCCAGATTAGGTCACTACCTTGTTGATGTATGGCAAATACCAAATCTAGCCTCTATGCTGTCATAGAAAATAGAAGAGGATATTGCTAGAACCACTTCTGAGCTATATTTTCTGTTACAATAAATTTCAAAAGAACAGTAATATTTTACTGGCCAATTTTTAATATATTTAAAAACAGGGCCCAGATTAAAGTATGAAAATGTACTTCTATTCACATCAGGAATGTATTAACGATTCATTTCAGAAGACTCTCTAAGAATAATACATTTGCATTTATCAACCCCCAGCCCCAAGCCCCAACATTTATCCCTATCAACTGGCCTCATTTAGTAAGAAATAACAAAGATCAACAGACAGGAACAGTTACCTGTGAGCAGGTCATAAGTATTATTTTTGGGACAGACCAGTACCAGGTAGAAGAAATGAAGACTTACTCCCCATTCTTACCGTTTCATTTGCTTCCTGTTGTTTTTCATCAAAATCTCTGATCAACTTTTTCTTCTCTTCTGGAAAAGACAAGACAAATTTCTACTGTTTGGTCCTGCTTCCACACATCTGTAGAAGCCTCTGCTTAGAATAAGCTTGCCACTCCTCCCTAAATCAGGGTAGTACTTCTTAAAGTACTTAAAGCATTTATTTTAAAGTACTGAAAGGCTTTTTTTTTTTTTTTTTTTTTTTGAGACTAGGTCTCACTATTTTTGCCCGTGGAACTGCAGGCTCATGTTGCCTGGGGTACCACAGACTCAAGCAATCCCCAGCCTCAGCTTCACAGGTAGCTGGGATTACAGGTGTACACCACCATACCCAGCTATTTTTTGGAACTAGGTCTCCCTTACGGGTCCCAGGTGGGACTCGAACCATGATCCCTAGCCCCGGCCACTTCATAGGCTGAAGCTTACAGGCATGAGCCACCATGCCCAGCTCTGAAAGGCATTTAGAAATGTACAGAAACACAATCTGTACAATCACACAATTTCTGGGGCAGTAAGAAAGGGGAAGAGAGTAATATTATTGGCACTTTGCACCAGCGAACAAGAATACCTATTTGTGACAGTCTTGCATAACAATTCCAGAAGCATAGACCCTCACCCAGGAAAAGGATACTGGGTGATACATAGATACAACAACAACAAAACAATTATCTGACCCTAAAAGTCAAAAGTATCCCTACCGAAAAAAATACCAAGAGTTTAAGTTAATCATTCCTAAACCCCCACATCCCACTCTAAGGGAAAACAAGGCACACTCATTAGTAAAAATGCTTACCAAATTCTAAAATCTCTGTCTCCACCTTTAATCCCTGTGAATCACTTGTCTGGTCTAATACTATCCAATGCTTTTTAGCAGGGAAAAAAGATCAAAACCACCTACTCTGTTCAGTAGGGAGGTTGCTAGATATGGCTGTGTTTCTTCACACTGCTTGCTATGGCATGGGAAATAATGGTTCACAGAATAAGAAAAATCACCCCTTTTTCAATTCTCTTTTGATCCTTCCCATCATGTTATTCTCGTGCTTCCATATATTTAATACTAAAAGTTACTGTTCCCCCCTTTCAACAAAAATAGAACAGCATTTTCAATTTAAATTAGCAATGTAATTCTGGAGCAGGGTTTCATATGTAACATAGCACACCTCCCTGACTGCAATATAATAATGAAAGTTAGCTTTCAACACAAACATCTGAATGAGTGGTAACAGTGACAAGTTCCTCTTAAAAACATGTATTTATCACATTTCTGAATGGGGGGGGTGGCTTTCAGGGGACCTGAACTGTCTTAAGTGATGGGCCAGAACCAAATGGCTAGAGAGCCAAGAGCCCCACATCTACACTTGGTTCCATTGGGGGCTGGGCCAACTCTGCCTGTCCCTTGCAGATTCCACCAGAAAGGAGGGGGGCTACCAGACCAACTGGGCCAAC
>PVHY01032303.1:0-11979 GCA_004024945.1 Uropsilus gracilis
GGGCGGCGAGGGGGGTGGCTCCCAGGGACGGCGGAGGTGGCGTGTGGCGAGCGGGTCCCTCCCGGGGGCTGGAGCTGTCAGAACTATCTTAAAATGCAAGATGACTCTGCCTCTAGGTCCCTTGTTATCACGCTCTTATTTTCAGAATCCATGCCTGAACAGAAAAGTTCAGATCAAGCTTAGTATTTTTTTTTTTTTTTGAGACTAGGTCTCGCTATTTTTGCCCATGGAAACACAGGCTCACATTGCTCAAGTTAACACAGACTCAAGCAATCCCCAGCCTCAGCTTCCCAGGTAGCTGGGATTATAGGCGCGTGCCATCATGCCCAGTTTTTTTTTTTTTTTTTTTTTTAACTAGTCCTTGCTACATTGCCCCAGTGGGACTCGAACCGCGATTCCTGATCCCTGCCGCAGCTTCCTCGGTTGCCGCTTACAGGCACGCACCACTGTGCCTAGGCCTTCAAACTTAGTATTTAAAGGGATTCGACAGCATAAGAATGATGTCAACCAAACCCTTTCAGAACTTTGGCTCCTAAATATAAATGCCATCCTACCTGTTAAATACATTACTAAAATAACACTTGGAGTTGTTTGTACTACTCAAAAATATATAAATGCTTGCGATTAGGTGAGAAGCACACTCAACAAGCATAGATCAGGGTGACCGACCCCGCTGAGGTGGGGACTGGGCTGGGGAATGCTTGGGGGCTCTGGGGCCGGCACAGCTAAGGTATTGGCTGCTCAGCTTCTGGAGGGTGGTTGTGCCCCCACCCCGCTATGCAGCCATCTCTCCACCTTTGGCGGACAGGGAGTGGTTGACTAGCTCAGGCTGGGACTGGGTTAGCTGGCAAGCCGGCTAAGTGGAGGGGGGGAGGGATGATCATAGCGCCCCCTCTATTTCATTCGCAGTCCATTTAATCCTCAGATGGAATGAGAAGAGAACAAATAATACAAACACATAGAATGGACAGAATGTGTGAGGGACCAGATAAGGATTCTGACCACACACCTGAGCAGAACGCGAGAGAAGGAATATCGAGGAAGCCATTGCACTGGACTGGAGAAACGATCTTGGAGATGACACATCACAGAATCATGCCTACGGTCCCACAAGGAGTGGATGAGCCAAAATCTAGGGGTTGATATATCTCCTAGGAGAGCAAGGTGCCCCTCCCATTTCAAGGGAAAGGAAGGTCACAGAGTTGATACATCAGCCTCACAGTAAAGCCACAACCTGAGGAAGAGGAAATGAGCAGCAAAGACCTTCAGCAGATGCCATTCACAATGAGAAACTTCTTTACTGAATGGACCAAGGAACGGATCTGAGTAGACAGTCAACAACAAGAAGACACTGACAGATTCCAAATGAGCATGGACTGGCTGCCCAATGCAAAGTTAAGTCTGCCTGAATACCTACCAGCATGGTTTATATATCCCAGGAACACAGTCCTTCAACCAAGAAAAAGACAATGCCACAGAAAACAAAGAGACTAAAGGACTCAATATAGATCAATAAACAAGAGAGGGGTCTGAGTGAACAGAGGGGGGTACCAGAGGGATGGGAAGGCATTCCAAAAACCATCTGCTGATACTTTAAGAAATCTAGACAATGAATTTAAAAAAAAAAAAAGCGTAGCACAGATTCACTGGAGAGCTGATAGCTGAGAAAGCAATAATTCTTAGGAAATTTTGTTGCTCTATTACTTGTTGGTCTTCTGACTAAGATCAAATATAGGAAATTTTATTACTTCCCCATGAATAAACAATAACTTAGCTGGAAGAACGTTTTACAGGTAAGTTCCTGAGAGTATTGCTGCCCAGGAGAAATCATTGAACTCCCTCACATGGGTTGTAATAGATAACAAAATTGCTTTAGTTTATCTATTAGCAAAATAAGAAATACTATTTCTTGTGCTTGTACAAACACCTTAGAAAAAATAGAAACAGAAATAGAATCAACCAAACACTCATTATGGTGTCTCCATCCTATAGTGGGGGAGAAAATGGCCATGGGCACCTGGTCTGGGTGGGCATATAGAGAGCTTCCCCAGCTGCCTTTCATTCTGGGCAAAGACTGTAGATCTCCCAGTTTGTAGGGTCTTCCTCTGTAGGATCCCAGAGGACCAGATTGACACTGGGATGTGCTGTGTCCCACTGGTATCACAACCCCGTCAGGAATGTTAGTAAGCAGCTTTCTTGGCTAGTTGCTCATAGGCAATGGGGTGGCTCCTAGTACTTTGGCCAAAACTGGCTCTGGGTCAGTTAACAAAGTTTATGTAACTGCTTGTCTAGATTCTGAGCATTCAAATCCTTCTGAAAACCCATTATTTAGGAGAACATCTCATGAGACCGAGGACTAAAAGGGAAAGAGATATAGTGTGAGGAGAAGAGCCTTGTGCTGGAAGTGAACTGCCAACATGCTGGAAAGTCACCTCCTGACAACCCATGAGATCACACCCCCAGTCAGCATGAGAGTCCAGAGAGTCAGCAGTTCGTTTCTACACACACACACACACACACACACACACACACACACACACGTGTGAGCATGCTTGCACATGTAGGCATGCACACCAAAAAATGACACTCATTAGCTATAAGCAATAAGAAAAATTGATCCATTAAAGGATTTGCTGATTTGACTTCCAGGGAACATTAGTTTATGGTTTAGAAATACCCTTCAGGCTGGATTCCTACTGTTGTTACTTGTAGTAGGTATAACTTTTAGATTTGTGTTCTATTGTCCTTCTAGACTGTCACTATGTCAGAATTATGTTCTCCAGGTCCTATGTTGCTTTATTTGCAATTTGTTAAAACAGAAAGATTTCTTATTTCAGCTCTTACCACAGGTCTGCTGGGTGGATTTCCAGCAGGAGAGGGGCCTCTCTTTATGGAACAAGCACAGAAGGTGGTTTCCACTGGACCAATGCAGAGCCTGGATGGAACCAGAGAAGAAGCCTTATCCTCATTTTGACAACTGGATTCATCATTGAAAGGACTTTGACTTTCATGATAAAATAGGGAAATGTGGAACTATTTGAATCAAATGACTCTGTCCTATCTCTGAGCTGCTATGCTGAGACTTCAAAGGAAGCAGCTTGATGACTTATCAGTATGAATGAGCACCCACTCCCTGATTTTTGCTTAATTGATAACTGAAAAATAGTAACTCCCTGTCATTAGCAATTAGGGAAGAAACAGAAACACTCCCATATTCCAGCTTTCTGTTTGCAGACTCCTGTCAACCAATTCAAAAGTTTCAGATAAATAACTAAACATGGCTAGACTAATCCCCCTCTTTGACCCTTTAAAACTCTCCCTTGTCTGACCGTGTTTACCCTGTGTCCCACACAGGTGGGACTGCACCTGGACTTGAACCAGAAGCATGATTCCTATCTAACTAAATCTTTTCTTGATTATATTACAAGCTGAGCATGTCTAAATCATCAGCTACCTTCAGCAATTTTCATCATGATTTAAAGAAAGTTGGCCACCCATGACTTCATACACCATAATGACACTACTAACAAGTCCACTTAAGGTGAGAAATTTGATGAAAATTTCTTCCTGAAGCACGCAGGTCCTAACATTTTGTCCATGGCAAATGTGGGGCTCCGCATAAATGGCCCCACAGTTTTTCATCTGTACTGAAAGACAGAGTGGCTGGAGGGCGAGCAGGTTGTCTTTGGTAAGGTGAAAAAGGGCATTAATCATGGGTACTTTGGGTCTAGGAATGGCCAAACCAGCATCACCATTTCCTCTGTAGCTTGAACGAGCACCACTGTACTGCCATCTGCTGGAAATATCCTATAATATTTGTTTATAGATTGGTTTATTTGGTGTTCCATTGACACTTTATTGTGGGCATTGAATTCTGAATTCTGCACAATAGTAATATGGCACAAAGCACTATTCTTACAACTTTTAAAAATTATTATTTGCGTACACAGCTCATGTTTGTAGGCCTAATCCTCCTTGCTCCTCTTTCCCTGGCCACTGCAGCTTTTTTCTCATTACCATTTTTGGTCGATGATTATTGGCCCGCTCGTCTCTTCATTTTCTTTTCAGAAGCAGTGTCCTCCTGGGTGAAGTCCCACATTCCTGGGGGACTGTAGACCAGGCTGACCAGATTTTCAGGGATAACCTTGGTGTAGGTGGCCCATCTGAGCAGGTCAGAAAACTTCCTGCAAGGCAGACATGTGGAATGGTACTCCAGGCTTCTTCATTGTGGGATTTCCTGTGGAGGAGGAAACTGTCTCTTTTTCTCCAGACCCTTATGATCTCTGGTTTCAGTATCTCCTTGTTCTTATTGGCTATCTCTTCCATCCATTCCAATGTCTGTCCCATAGTGCTGCGTCTTAGCTTTCAGCTCTGGCATCTGCCGTTGAGGGATCATCTCCTAGCCTCTAGCAGCAGGTAAGTTCCCAGGTTGGGACAGACCTCAGCAGATGGTTGGTAGGGCTCATCTCCTCTCTCATGGTTCACAGTTCTCCATGGGGCCACTGCTACTTCTCTGTGGTTTTCCTCTCTCATTGGGAAAGAGGGGATATCCTTGCTCACATTGAAAGTGTCTCTGGATGGGGAGTTTAGCCCCCAGCACCAGAAATGTTACTTGGTGACATGTCTTCACTCTAGCCTTACAGTCTTGAATCCCAGGGTTCCAACCATACTCTTTTTGGTAAGTGGTGGTGTATTCGGGTCTTTTACTCCTCTATCTCTTACAGTACATTTGCATCTGGGTTACTGCTTTTCTTATTCATGATGAGGACTGACTAAGGTGAGAATGAACCAGAACCTTACCCCCAGCCCATGCTCCAGCAGATTATCAGTTCCCCCTTCCTGAATCCTTGGAGGGAGGGGAGTAGAGCCCCAGGGGAGTGGAGCCCCAGGGCCACAGTGGGGGCCACTGAGTTGCCCCATCTACTGAGTTGCCCCAAAGAGAGCAGGCTTCACTTGTTCCCCACCCTGCACCCTCCACTCAGGACAGCGTGAGACCTTGAGGCCTCCTCTGCAGGGTGAGGCACCTCTCATAATATTTGTTTTCTCACTTTGGGCTCCATACTTTCCTATTCTCCTCCAGATCTAGCTAGGTTACAGAATGAAGTTTATAATTATGAAACAAAACAGCAACAACAAAGTTAACCACCAAAAAGGTGTAAAAGATGTTTTAGGAGTTGGTGATGACAGTGTTTTATGAAAAACATGCAACAAAACAAAACAAAAATGTCAATAAAATATTACCAACTAGATGCCAACAATGTATCAAAAGGATAACCTATCAAGACCAATAGCATTTCTCCCATGCAGGCTTAGTCATTAGGGATCAAAAGTTAATCAAAGCTATAAAATTTATAAATCAATAAACTGTACTTCATTAAAATTTAAAACCTCTAATAAACACATCATTTAAAAATGAAAAAGTACATAAAGGGAGAAAATATTCACATTGACATACACATAGTAAAAATAAGGAGACATATGAGATATATAAGAACTCCCACAAATAGAAAAGAAGATAAGAAATCTCCTGATAGAAAGACCTGAATAGAGCCATTGGAAAGGATATTTGGATGGTTTATGAGATAAAATTCAAAAAATTCAAAATTTTAATCTCTAGGGAAATACAATTTAAAACTGTGCTAAGACACCATTATCTAGCCATTAGAATGGCTAAAATTAATAGATTGACATCAGATCTTTACAAGAATGTAGAATGAATGAAACTTTCACACATTAGCAGTATTAGAGCATAAAATGCATGGCAATTTCTTATAATAATAAACATATATTTACCAAGTGACCAAAAAATTATGTTCCTTGGTTTCTCCCCCTGGAAAATGTGTCTACAGGAAAACTATTTTTAAAACAATCATATCAACTTTATTTGTATCAACCCCAAATGAAAATAATGTAAATATCCACCAACAGATAAAACAGATAAATAATCTGTGAACTGATAGTTTGTACTACAGTCACACTAGGGAATACTATTCAACAGTACACATGGATGGGTCACAAAATATAATATATGCAAGAAGGTAGTCACAAAAGAGTAGTGTGTACTGTGTGATTCAAACTCTAGAAACTACAAAATGAAACTAATTACTGATGATACAAAATAAAAATGTTTACCTTTGGGAGGATTTGGCTACAAAGGAACATCAGGAACTTCCTGAGGTCATAAAAATATTTCATATCTTGACTGACACAAGTGAAAAAATGTGAACACTTACCAACATTCATAATCTGTATTATTAAATCTATGGATCTTCGGTGAATATAAATTATATGTCAATTTAAGAATGAACATTATGGAAAACATTAAGAAGGTAGAGAAATGGTCAATTTATATCCAAAGAATAGAGCATCAGCAAGCATGACATAAGCACTGGTTTATAGCTGGTTATAACAAAAATACACTTCTCCCCTGACCAGTTAAACTTTTAAATTATCCACGATCTGGACAATTTTGAAATTAGCTGGAATTTGCTGAAAATACAGTTTGGGAAACAGAGAGTAGAACACAGAGGTAGTAAATGTGTAGTAAATGCAAAGGTCTTAGAAGTGCATCTGATTAAAGAAAACCCACGAAAAGATGGTCTGTTTAACATACAAAAATGAACACTATAGCACTGGGAAGATGTTGAATAAGTATTTCATAAATGAAGTATCTAAGATTTCGCACAAAATGCTATATGAAAATTAAGAAGACACCCCTAAATCACCTTGACGGTGAAGAGTAAGCATTCATGCTTGACGAGATAAAGGGGATGGATGGTGGGGTATATCAATCAGTACTTACACATCTGCTTTGACCTCACCTCTCTAGTCTACATCAACAACCACCAAAGAAACTATAGATATTCAATAACTAGTAAAGTTTATATATTTTTTGATAATTAAAACTTAAAATGCTAGATATTCTCCAATGACTACAACAAAAGTAACGATGCATTTTTTTTAACTTTCATAGAAAGCAGGGCTTTTTCGTGATTGAGAAGACTTGGTTTCTGTGGTCAAGAAAAGTTTGGCTTCAACTCTTGGTTCCAGGTTGTTGCGGCTACAGATGTCAAACTGACCCATTGTGCGCAAAGTGCATTTCTCTTGGGCGACTGATTCTCGGTTCCTCCAATTTTTTTTCTTTTCCAATCTGCAAAAAAATAGAGCAAAAAGCAACTCTCGCAGAAGGCAGAAGGTGGCAGCCTATAGCCGACGACATCCCCGGGTAACAGGCTCGGACACCACGTGGGGGCGTTCTCGAGTGACTCGCAGGTTAGGCTCCTCCAAACACGGAACCTTGTAGCCCAGTCTCTAGTTTCTATGGGGTTTCGTAATCCGCGAGGACCAGGGGCTTCCGTTTTCCCGGCAAATTCCGGTTTTTGTTGGGCGGGGGTGGAGAGTATTCGCCGTGCCGGGCTTGCGGGGGAAAGTGGTTTGTGCTCAGATTTTTCTTGCGGGCTTCTCTGCCCTCCTCTGCTCCCGTTTCCGGAGCTCGGGTCTGACCCGGGCGGCGCACGGTGCCTCCAAGAAGACCGGGTTAATGATACAGATGGAGACGCAGCTGCAGAGCATTTTTGAGGAGGTGGTGGTGAGTGGAACTTCCGGGGATCCCGTCCAGGTCCTTGGCTGGGTGATAGGGAGACTTGGGGGCAACCGATCACAGAACTCAGCGTCGGGAACCCCCTTTTCCGCCTCTCCTTTGTTTTGACACTGAGCTTCTTGTTCAGGGAGTTAGCGATTCTCATACTGCTGTCAAATTCAAAGTCTCATTTGAAATCCGCAAAACCCTTTGTGACAGGTCAGGCCGGCAAGTATGTTAGTTTCTGTGTATTTCTCATTAAGATGACTTGACTGGTGTTCTGTAATATTTTCTTCGGAAAGGACTCTTCTATAAAAAATTTCACAGCGTTTCCTTTTTTTTTTTTTTTTTAAACAGAAAACGGAAATTATCGAAGAGGCTTTTCCTGGGTGAGTATAGATTTGGCAGATTTTGGCACTTTTACACGACTGTATTTTTCTAAGATTTAGTCATGGAGTTTTATAAAATCAGCTAATCTGGTTATGCTGGGGTACTTTGTAAAAAAACTAGTGGCAAATGAATGGTCTTTGTCTTTTAGCATGTTTATGGACACTCCCGAAGATGAAAAAACAAAATTAATCAGCTGTTTGGGAGCGTTCAGACAGTTTTGGAGTGGCCTTTCTCAGGTGAGTACTACATTTTTAATATATACAGTGGATGATTTCCTCCACTAGCTCCCTTTTTACATTTACTTTGATGTTATTTGTTAAGGTCTATCTGAGAAAAAAATAAAATTGCCATTTTTATTTGTGTGTTTTGGTTTCCACTCGTTTCAATTTATACTTGTAGTGGAGATTTTTTTTTTAAATGCCCCAATTTTAGATTATGGAAAATCATTTTCATCCTATTCTGGTTTATTTGGTACACGTGTAGAAAGCTATTAGACATTGTAAAGAATAAAAATTTCATTTATTCAGGAACTGGCCAGCATTGAAACAAAGATACTATAATGAATCTATAGTAAAAATACAAAAATACTGTAATAAGGACACCAAATTTCTATAATAGGACACAGATATACAGTAAAAATAGGAAAGGGGAGTGGTAAAGTTTAGAAAGAACAGTCTAGAAAATGTGTGTTTGAAAACAAAGCATATGTTTGGTAATGAGTTAAAGTTTCGTTAGTGCATCAGATTCTCATGGTACATTATAAATAGGAAAATGAAACAGTTTATAATTGAACCACTGGTGATTGTACTTAATACTTAGACATAGGTCACATGTTGGTAATAGATTCATTTTTAAATTCATTTTTAAATTTTTCTCTTACGTAATATATATTCAGAATGCAAAGGTAAATCCACCAAATAATCTGCTTTCCATCATTCTTCATTTAATCACCTGTTTTTTGTTGTTATGTCTGGAGTTCATATCTCTAGTTCATGTTTCATCTAGAAATATTTTATGCATATAGAATTATTTTTCTACTAACTGGTCATATATTATGCACATTTCTCATTAACACCTTGCTTACCCACCCACCTTAATATTGTCTGAAAGTAATTCTACATCAAACTGCTTCCGCTTTCCTTTCATACTTTCTTTTAGCACCATTATATTCTGTAATCTGGCTGTACCTTTCTTCAGTTGACCAGTCCCCTGCATACTGACAGTTTCTTTCCTTTTCTTTTTTAAACAGTGCTATAAAGAACAACATGTATATATAGGACACAGATAAATGACTGGGAATAGTTTTGTTAAGTCAAAGGACTTTTCTATTTGTAATATTTTTTCTTTTTTTAAAAATTATTTGTTTTATTTTACATCACTATGTGCCCTGGGGTTCTGTCACCACCTTATCACCTGTGAACCATCTTCTTAGTCTTTTGTGTCCTTCCCACATGTCCTTTCCCTCCTCCCCCTCTCATGCTCATGCTTCAGTTTTGCTGAGAATTAGTTTTAAATTTTTCTTCTTTGTTTGTTTTCACTTTATCCCTCATATAAGTGAGACCATCCAGAATTTCTCTTTTTCTTTCTTATTTCTGGTAGCATGATTCCTTCTAGCTCCATCCATGTTGCCATGAATGAACATGAGTTTGTCTTTTTTGATTGATGAATAATATTCCATCATGTACATGTGCCACAGCTTTTTGTACCATTTGTCTATTTTGGGCCATTTGGGTTGCTTCTGTATCCTGGCTGTTGTAAAGTAGCACTGCAATAAACATCAGGTACAGGTGTCTTTTTTGTTTTTTTTTTTTTGTTGTTTTTTTTTGTTTTTTTTTTGAGGCTAGGTCTCGCTATTTTTGCCGTGGAACCACTGGCTCTCCGCTGCCCAGGGTACCACAGACTCAAGCAATCCCCAGCCTCAGCTTCCCAGGTAGCTGGGATTACAGATGCGCACCACCACGCCCAGTTATTTTTTTGGAACTAGGTCTCGCTACGGGCCCCAGGCGGGACTCTAACCGCGATGCCTAGCCCCGGCCTCTTCATAGGCTGAAGCCTACAGGCATGCGCCACTGTGCCCGGCCTCAGTTGTCTTTTTTGGATTAGAGTTTTTGTAACCTTTTAATCCATGAATATTTCTAATGGATTATTTTATCTATAATCCCAGATGTCATATTAGTTACTTATTAGTTACAAAATACAGCTTTAGGATAATATATTGACTTTCTGATTTTCCAGGAATCTCATGAACAGTGCATCCAATGGATTGTTAAATTCATTCATGGCCAGCATAGTCCTAAAAGAATTTCATTTCTTTATGATTGCTTAGCAATGGCAGTTGAGACAGGTCTTCTTCCACCGAGGTATGTTTGAGGGTGGGTATGAACAATACAAACATTTTCTATTGGTGTTTGAAAATTAGTTGAAATTGCTGTAAAGGATACGGGAATAAAGTTAAGCTTAAGAAATAATTATATTCATCCTAGAAGCTTAGGTTTTAATTCTGGGATGCATTATTCTTGGAATTATATACTTAAAGCTATAAACAAGGCAGGCTTTGCCTTTCAGCTGAGAAGCTGGGATCACTCAGCTTGTTCTTGTTTTACTGCACAGTGATTATCTCAACTCTCTATAACTTGAAATAACGATAATACTTTTATTAACACTTACAGTTATGGTTGTTGACTGGGCTAGTAGTGTTGTTTTTTTTTTTTCTAAGAGTCTCATGATTACATTCAGATAGTTACTAGCACTGAAATTATCCTTCACAAAGATTCTCAATTTTAAGTCTAGTGGTTGATGCCTGGCAGTCATTTAGGACAATCAGTCAGTACCTATATCCTTTTTCCTTATGACTTGGACTTTCTCACAGCATGTTAGAATCTACAAACAAGCTTTCAAACAAGCAGAGGCTGTAGAAACCTTGTCTTGAGAGTTTTACAGAGTATTTTTTGCCATAGTCTTAAGTTGCCCATGTTTAAAGGAAAAGATTATAGCTCCTTCTCCCACTTCTCCAAGGGAGCAGTATCCATGTCTCATTTCTAAAGAGTATGTGTTCAAATCGTGTTGCAATCATATTGGAAAATGCAGTCTGCCTCAAGTTGATGGTTAATCAATAGCTTTTGGTAGGTGTATTGCTAGTAAAAATATGACATAATGAATATTATTTAGTTCTTTGTGTTTAGTCTGTTCTACAGGAAAAAAAATATAAGATACTATACACACTTTTTAAGAAATATGCTTGAATAAGTGATGCATCTTTATGGAACAAAATGCTATACCAGCTATGATGTTCAGACACAAACCTTGGCTATCAAAGAACTTGCAAAATTCTATGTTGTAACCAAAATGAGTATTTCCTTTTTTTAGGATGGTTTGTGAATCTCTGATAAACTCTGATACTCTTGAATGGGAAAGAACGCAGCTTTGGGCCTTAACGTTTAAACTTGTTCGGAAAATAATTGGAGGAGTGGATTATAAGGTATTTGTTCCTAACTGTAAAAAGTGATCATTTTCAAGCATGATACATTTTTTCAGTGTATATAAATAACTTATTTTGAGATGAGGGAGATGGAATGGAAACCTTTTGAAAATCTGGTTTTTGTTGTATATTCTGAAAGCATTTGAAGTTGCTCTTTATTCCTATAGCTCTCTATTCTCCTCCTAGCATTCTTTAAAATACAGATGGCTTATCTATTTTATGATGTGTAGGGAAGTAGCCAGATAGACTCTGGTAATCCCTCATGCCTCAGATCTTATTATGTTGGGTCCCCTTCCCAGTGAGGAGCACAAAGCAGGGGTGTGTATAACTAAAGAGAAATGTTGACTCTAGGTGAACAATTTCTGCTTCATTTCTACCGAGACCTCCTTTCACTATTTTAAGCACCCTGCTCATGAGCAAGAAGAGCAGCATTCATTTTCTAATTGTGGCTCATACTAAACCCATATCTTCATAGTTACAAAAGCCATTCAAATGACTTGACTTTTTTTTTTTTTTTTTTTTTTTTTTTTTT